>JAOCPS010000023.1:2615761-2631783 GCA_025505425.1 Graphium colonna | reverse complement strand
CAATATTTACTTTCTATATTTTACGGCTTGTACTACTTTCCATACTAGACGAACTATTTTGCATTGGGGCTCGTATAAAGAAAAGTCTCCAAATTAATTATAGTTGCATTTGATCTGTGTACGACGTCTAGTAATAAGTATTAGATGACATATGCAACCATACGGTCATAATTTTCGAATGGAGAGATATATTTCGAATATGATTTAGTATTTGATATTTCCTATCAAATTGTCATCACGTTAATCAACCACGTCATATAGGATGTAGGAAAATTGTTACGAAATTTGAAAGTGCCAGTTGTTTATCTCAAGGGAACTGATCATTCGCTTAGTACGTGCTCGCTTATCGGTTATTTTTATCAGGACATTATCTCCAGACGGTTTATAGACGAAGCACCGCTGGTAGGGGATATTTACGTGACGATGAATGTGATAACATCGGGGCTTGCGTATATTGCGTGCTAGATATCGGATGCGATTTTGGCGGACGGCGAATTATCTTTCATTGTTGTCAATGTTGTGAATGTAACTTTTTTTTTTACAATTTGTACTAAATATTAAAAGAGCCGTGGTAGCTCAATGTCCGGGCGCTCGTTTTCAATTCTATTTATTCGAGGCCAAACTGAGTTCGATTACCGGTGCCGGCAGCAATGAAATCGTCAATTTTATAATTGCATTTTTAAGTTCTGATTTTCCACGTGTCCTGCGGCGAAGGAAATCATCTTGAGGAAACCTGCATATCTAAGAAATAATATTTCTGTGATGTGTGAAGTCCACCAATCCGGACATGGGCCGCATGGTGGACTATACCCTATGCCCTTTGTCTAGCTTTTTAGACTGTAACTACATATTAAATAGTATGAAACGTTCGCGGAAAATTACGATTTATTTGTTTGTATTGTCTATCAGTTACGAAAGTAAAACTATTTTAGCGACATGTTAAATGAATTTTTGAATCATTTCCCTTAAACTGAAATTTGGTTAAAGCCAGAAGCCGAAAAAACCAAATGTGCGGAAATGTTAAAGTGCATAAATGTTTACAGAAATAGAGTGCACACCACACCCTTTATTTCTTTACCCTTAGTTCAATTAAAAATGAAACGGTGACACGTCTAGTGTTTAAGATATGAAATTTTGCATCTATCTATTATATATACATAATAGCTTTGGTTTGCTGCAGGTTGCGTACATAATCCTCATGCTCGCCTCGCTAGCTAATTTAGGTGGAGCATCTAATGCGATGTGGATGCGTTAAAAAAAGTAACGGCCTGTTTTAAATTGTCCCATTGCTGGGCAAAGGCCTCTTTTAATCAACAGGTTATAGGGCATAATCCCCCGCGCACATTGCGGATTGGCGAACTTCACATATTCCAGAAATTAACTATTTGCCATTACCCTGAGTTAAAGACTAACTAAACTTAAACTATTTTCTAGTTGAATTTTAATGCGCCTTTACTTCGGCACCGGCCACATGCACTAGTAATAATATATTTCCTATTTAAATACTTTGTATGAGTCCGTGTGCTTGAAAACCCGTTGAAATAATTAATTAAATGATTATGTAATTCGACGCTATCACCTAATCAGCTCGGATTATAAGGGCCGCATATAGTGCGCCATAGAGCAGCAATCTCGAATATTTCTTATCTGTATTACCGGTTGCAGCCGGGCGGCAGGTGGACGATGGAATGACGCGTGAATATTTCGCCGATATTGAAATGCACTCGATAACGGAAACCTTAAAAGGACATTGACGTCATAGCGCTACAGATTTCTGGCAAAATACTTTTGCTAGAAAGTACGCGGTCAAGTCTCGGACAGTCCGGTTTGTTGTAAGGACGCTGAAAAATACCGAAGTAATATACAAACAAGTTTATTTTCACAGTAAAATACAAAAAGCGACTTCAAACGCCTAATAAGTGTACTTTCGAAACGTATTTTCCCGTTGTTTTGATTTTAAAAACAAGTTACTATTCCGATTTCTATAAAAAAATTGTGGTTTCATTCTGGAAGAATACACTTTAAGATAAAAAAGAATTTTCAAAATCGTTTCATGAATGATATGTGCGAACGTACATAAAAAAAACATATAAACATTCGAATTGAGAACCTTCCTCCCTTTTTAAACTCGGTTAAGAAACTTACACCCAAGTTAGACACTTTTGTTTCCATATAATATGTTACATCATCTATGATCTATCTATCATATCGATGATGCAGTTAGGACAGGTCTTCCATGAAAAATATTTTTGCGGCTCTTTATCAATGGATTAAACACCCTAATATGTTGGTAAAGAGCTTAAAACTATGTGTAATCTTTTGCCTGCTTTTGTCTTGGTCCCATGGCATAATTGTCGAAACATATTGTGGATTATTTTTTAAATTTTCCACGACACGTTTTTGCAAATCGTGCGTATTTAGTTTTAATAGTTTTCTTGTCTACATTTCAAAAAGTAGAAGAGTACAAACAGTAAGTCGTAACGGCCTGTTTCTATGTATTTGTCCAATACGAAGTTTTCTCCTAAGCGAATAAAGATTTATTTCGTAAAACATTTACGGGACAAACTACCAGTTACCAAACCCTACGTTCGCATTGACGAAACATTCACGTAAAAACACGTCAAAAGTTCTCTATTTGTCAGTGAATAGAATTGAATTCGCATTGCTATGCGCCATGATTTATTTATTTTCAAAATAGCAACCGATGATGAATGTTTTTTTTTTAGATTTTTTTTATGGTTTTTATGTGAATGTGTATTTAGTGCGTCTGTTACTATATTTTGTAAAAGTATACTATTTTTTTTTTGTTTTCTAGGGTCGTTTGAACGAGCTCCTCTGCGCCGTCCGGCTGCAGCGCAGCGCCAGTGCGGGAGCGCCCCATGAGCGCTACCACTTGGACCCCGGTAAATACTTCCTACTAATCTACCAAGACATGGTGCGGACGTTTTTTCAATGAGTTTAATAGTGCAATTACTTTGTTTGAGAAGTAGGCGTTATGCTATGTAGGGTAGGGGCTTAGATTTTTGTGATTTCAGGTAGATTCCAGCCATTGTCATAAGAAGAAAGATTAGTACTTGTCGCTTTTGGGGCTGTGAGGTTATAGGTATTTGGATATTGAAAATGTTGGGAGTGGTTCACTTTTTGTTAACACTGCGTTTAAGAGTTGGATGCTCTTACGACCAGGCCAGTTAGATATTTTAGATTAGCTTAGGACACAAGCTACAGGTTAAGACTCGTGTACTGCTTGTTTATTATTTAGGCATACTCCAGCTGCACCTCCGAACATATTTTATACACCACAAAATAGATTCTCGCATATTGAAAGCTGTGAACGTCCTTATCGCAAATAGTAAATGCTTCAATTACATTTAATTTTGCCTGTTTAAGAAAATCTGAATATACAGATATGCTATAATCTCTTAAATTTTGAATATTTCTACTGTAAAAATTTAGCGTCAACTTTGTTTTTTCTGGAAATATATAATGAATTGGGATAAGTGTTTTCCTTCGCTTTAAAAGCGATATCATATCACGTCTAACTGACGACAAACTTCAGACGGTCGTCGGCGATTATCGCTGATTGACAAAATACAAAATATTAATAGCTAGGATCGAGATACAAGATATTCTATAATAGGACAAGTTATCTATTTATTTATGATGCTACCTACATCTAATTCCAATACAAATATGTAGAAAAAGAAGTAAGTATATTAAGTAAGAATTTGTATATATTTGTACATATATGTATGTATAGGTCTATGTATATACGTGTATATTTTGTTATTATAAGAAATCATGTATATAGAATATATTTACATATGTATATTATTGCATCTACCAAAATTTATCACCCCAGTTGGCACTGGCAGAGAATGCCGAAAGGCATTAAGTCCACCCATTGTGATCCTTGTATTGAGGAGATAAAAAGAAATAAAATAATAATAATAATAAAAACAATATATGTCGTTATTGATGTCGTCGTTCGTCTGTCGTATCAGGTGCGCAAGAAGACGTGAAACAGTTCCTGACACTGCAACAACGCGGTATGGCGCATCTTATGGACACTGCCCAGAAGGACCTGGCCGCTCTAAACACCATCGCCGAAGGAATGTCAAGGCTCGTGCAAGCCTAGCATAGAAAGAGCGCACAGCGTCCCATAAACTGAACCAATAAAAATATATCTTTTGTAATAATAATACTTTGCAATTGTTTCTGTAGTTTCTTTAATCACCTTGATAAACATTTTTGTCAGTAAAATGCATTTTGGCAAAGTTTCTGATGTTTTTTAATACTCTCGGATTAGCTTTTATCTGTGGAAAATTACCTCGAAGATGGCGATCGGTAAACAATGTTGCCATTGATACGTCGGACAGATTGATAATGGCTATTTTTATATTGTTCCTTATATTCTTCAATTTACAAAGGTTCGTGTTTGGTAAAGAAATAAAAGTTATATAGACAAAAGCAATTTAATGTATGCTAAGTTTTATTAGTTTAGTAAAGTGACAGAAATGCCGCTAAAAAAATTCATGGTAAATAAAACAAAACCTAACTTTCATGACTTGGGGAGACGGAATTTATTATTGTATTTTTTAATTAATCTATTTCTTCTTCAAAGTTTGGCATGGCTCTTGTAGCCAGTGTCGGGCATGCCTTTGAAAAAAAAAACAAAATGCAGCTATACATACACAACTGGCATAGGACTTCGGATTTCTAGCAATTTCAAGTTCAACAAACCTGAATCTTTCTCTGAAGTATAAAAACAAAAAAATTAAATAATTTTAATTAATTAATTTTAGTACAACAAACAAAAAAACTTTCTGTAAATTTTTGTATAACTGAGTATCCGAGATAGACGAAGACTATAAAACCATTGAGATGTATTTATTCTGTCAACTTTTTAATACCACAAGAGTAGTTGGTACGAAATATCTTTATTGTGTAAAGTTTTCCCCGTCCTGGTTTATCATTAGTATACATAACTAATTTTACGTATTTTATCGCGTCAACTATTTAATTTGATTTATTTAGGACGCTTTAAATATGAGTAATACTAAAGTAATTAGGTTGTAACTACGATGTGTTCATTTTTCAATTAAATATGTTTATTCTCACCATAGGCGTATATAGAGGTGGAGCCAGGTGGACTGTACCCACCCCAAGATATTGAGTCCACCGACTGCAAATTCTAGGATAGACACCTAAAAAACTTCACATGGAGGCTCCTCTCACAAGAGAAATTATCAAGACATCAATATAATGGGATGGAGTCAAATTAAGACAAGAAAAATAAAAGTAGAGTAGAGCCAAGAAATATTTTACGCTAGCATTGTGTCAGGCCACAGCATTTCCCCTGTTAAGTGGGGTAACTGCACCAAAAGCTGTAGAATATGGGGTCTCTACTACCGTACACTTTAGAGCTGTAACGTCGTCACACATTGTAGACTTTGACCATCCCTAGTGCCAGATTAACTATGCCGGGGCCCCCAAGCCACGGACCAATTAACGGGGCCCCCAAGCCACGGACCAAATTACGGGGCCCCCAAGCCACGGACGTATTAACGGGGCCCCTTTACGCCCCTTAGTTATAAATGAGGTAACAATTCGCCTGTGAATAAATTAATGACGTAGAAATACTCTGTGCTTTGCATTTTCCAATGGAATTAACATTTGTTTTAAAACTAAAACAATTTCAACATCTTTCTCTGCGTGGGCTCTTTAACCATGCGGGACCCATAAGCCTGCTCTGCCTAATGGTTAATCCGGCGGTGACCACCCTATGCTGGTTTACATATGTCGAGTGTTTATTATTTGTACTAACTCGCGATGTGTGTTTTCGTAAATGTTTAGTTATTGCGAACGTAGGGTTCCAGAGTTATTTTGGCGTAAATATAAAACAATGTTATAGGTGAAAAGGATGTTAAAACAAAACAAAAGAGCACAGCATGTAGTTAAAAAAATATGTGAAGGCAATTACACTATACTTGGATATAGTTAAAACGTACCGGTAAGACTATATTATTATTTGCTCGTTTTTAGGATGAAAGATTTTTCTAATATACATTTGTATATGTCGCTTTAAATTACCTTATATACATCTTTGATTATGAAAAAATCGTCAGTAATGCGAATTACTCTTTTGTCAACCAAAGGAGATAAACCAGTGTGAACAAGATAAAGTTGTTTCTACACATATGGTACAAATTGACATTAGATAGTTAAGTAAACGGTGACGGCATGATATCTCACGATTGTCTTCGTGATAAAGATATGCTGAATGTGATGAACAGGTCGAAAGACGTGCAAATATTTAAAAGGTAATTTCCATTTCATGCTGTGCTTAAATTTTTGCCGCGTGTTAATGTTATTCGATTTCAATTATCGCTTTGTTAATAATTATGTGTATTGAAGACAAGTCTCTCGTCTGAGACCCTTAAAGATTTAGTCTTAAATTGTGATTTATATGGGACGGCGAATTCCAAAACAAACACAGTTGACACGAATAAATAGTTTATTATAAATATAGCTGTCCATTCCAACATCAGCTCTTTGTACTTAAATCTAATGGCAAATCTGTAATTTTGACTAGATCTTCTATGGGTTTACAATCTATGCGCTTAGAGCATATTAAATTTAACGGCATCTCTTCAACATTTTTATAAACGTCGACATTTTCCGGTCGTTTAACATTTTCGTATGCAGGATTCTGTTCATTATAGCCGTAAGTCTTTTCGTCGACATGTGGTGGAATGACTGGATAAGTAATACTGCTTGGGTAATAATTTTTATACGTATGCTCGTACATTTGTGAGTATTCTAAATAAGACATTTCGTGCGTCGGCACCCTGATTGGATATAATGGTTTCAATGGCCTTACGTATGTCACTTGTGGCACGTAGCCTACGGTCGGTAATTGGGTCTCAGCCACTGGGAGCGCGTTATAGGGCACATTCGGTGAAGTAACAGCTTTATTTGAATACGTGAAGCCGCGCAATGGTGATACGGGCTCCATTGTGTAGCAATTGTCTGTGGTCGGCGAAAAGCTTTCTTGTTCAGGACTTTCATCTGATGACTCTCGCTTAGTCTCGTCAGTGGCGAAGTGCTTGTACGTCTTCACGTGCTTCCTTAAACTTGATGGGTCCGTGTAGCGTTTATTGCATCCGGGGATTTTGCAAAAGTATGGCTTATCCACAGTATGTGTACGTGTGTGTTTGAAGCGGTCGCTTGAATTAGAGTACGCTTTACCGCAACCCTGTTGAAAATAAATCCCGTTTTAAAAATCATTCAATGTTTATATTTTCTATTAATTTCTAAGTTAATATAGGCAAGTGAATTAGTTAATGATAAAAAAGATTAAAACTCACCTCATAGGGACAAATGTATGGTTTCTCGCCCGAGTGTGATCTGAGATGAATTTTTAAGTTTTCAGCCCTGGAGAAGCATTTGTTGCATTGGTTGCATGTGTGTGGGCGCTCGTTCGTGTGGGTGCGTACGTGCACAAGCATTTTGTATCTGTTGACAGAAGAAAGATATGTTACAAAATAAAATAATTATCGTAAAAAATTATAGGATATATTTTATATATAAATATAAAGTATATATTTCTTATATACTTTATATTTATCGTTAATAATTACCTCGCGTTAAAGCCTCTTTGAGGTCTGGAACAGCCTTTCCAGCCGCAGTAGAAGAGGCCATCTCTGTGCGCATGTGCGTGCCCCCGTGCGATGTGCGCAGACAATCTGGCCACGCTTTGGAATTGAGCTCCACAGCCTCGCCAGCCGCAAACTCCTTCTGCTATTTCTGTACTTTCGTTAGTACTCCGCTCAGGCGACGATCCGCCCAAGGAATCTTCATCGTCCAACTAAAAACAAAATTACATTTTATTTAATATTCCATATATAATATATGTACACATATATACACTACACTATAGAAAAATATTTTGAATATAATAAATGCTTATATATTATTTTGTTTTCTCAATTTGTTCGCACCTGTGGCGGAAGAGGGGGCAACACTGTCCTAGCGAAATATGGCGCGAATCTCTCCGCAGGCATCCACCGCTGCGTCCTGCAACCTTCCTGTATTTCCGGTCTCCATTGTGGGAACACTAACATTTTTGCAATGCCACTCAAAATCTGGTTATACTAATATTTCTATTACTGGTCACTACGCGGACCGTGCGTGTAATGAAGCCGCGCTCACATGTTACCTACTTATAAAACGTCTCCGAGTGACACCGCACTGATAAGCGTCTGAGTCCCCTGCGAACACATCGCATCAACGCATTCAAAAATAGTTTTTTTCGCCTATTACCTTCGCTTCCTTTTCTACTATAAAATCATTGCAGTTTTATTATATGGAAGGATTTAATTTATATCATTAATATTGTCCGTAGAGTCGATAGTTCTGTAGCAAATTGTTTGAGATCGCGACTGGGCTTGTTGTCGTTTAATGTGGAAACGTTATCAAAAGCCGCCTGCCGCGGCCGTTGTCCAGTTATTACCGGTATGATAGGCCTCAGTTCAATAGGTGACTGATATGTCTGTTTATAAAGAGACCTCATCTCCGTTCGGGCAATACTAAAGTTGTTATTTCTTTTTAAGCACATTATGCAACAGAATACTAACATTAATGATTTTCAATGTAAAATAGATTTAAAGTACTCACTACATGATTCGTATTTGTTATAAAGAAAGTAAATTTTTAAGTGTTTTAAAATGTTGTATACATTTCACCATAATTGTGATCGTTTGACGACTAACATAGGGTACACAATTGTTGATACTGGTACTATATTTATCCATCATGTTATTGTATTTCACTAAACTATTTGCGTAGATGTGAATAAGATATTTAAAGAAATCTTTAACTCGATAAATATTCACAAACTTTTTAAAATAATACCGCTATCACACTTAAAAATATCCAAACACGGAAATTAATGAACATCTGACCGTCAGTGAGCAGCCTTTAAAAATTTAATAAAACATGCTATGTACCTATTTTTCCTAGTACGACGTAGCAAATAAAGAAGCGGTTTATCTGATCGAAAGTGGTTTCCGCTGCCTATAAACTCCGGCAATTTCAAAGGATCACAGGTGCAAAACACACTTAAACACATTTTCGGTCTCTTGAGAGTTCTCCAACTAAAAGTAAATTTATTAATAGAATTTTATGCGGCTCTTTTAGGGGGCACTGATGTTCCCCCGATAGAGACATGCTGAGATAAAAATAGTCGTTTGTGTTCTTTTTTTATAAACGAACAGAGGATTTTGTATTGTTTGTTACATATAAATAATTTATGTAAATATTTATGCATTTAACGAACTGGCATCTCACGCAGGTATACTCTGTTATCATAAACAAAGAATGATGACGTGCGCACAATTGCATTCCTTACGGAGGCATACGGGTGCGAGCAAACACGGCAAAGTCCTGCGTCATTGCGTTATAATTATTAATTATATCGGTTGTTTGAACGGCTAGGTCCAATAGCGTTATCAGTTGCGCATGTGTGTTTGTGTACGATTGTGCATGTGTGGCTCCACGGCCCCCTGCGGCCAGAGCGCGCGGTCGGTTCAAGCCAGTTCCCTTATCAATAACCAAGTTATTGTCGCCTCCGCAGTGCTTCTTTGTTGAAATTTATGTTCATTATAAACGACCGTGTAATTTCGTAACATATAATAATCGCTTCTATTTTTGTTGTGATCGAATCAATACATTTTTTTTATTGTTTCGGTGGATTAATTAGAATACTTTGGGTTAATGTTTTAACGCTTTTTCATTTTTTTCAATTTCAGTCATACGAATTAATTGACATTGAAAATATGTAATAAGTAATGAATTTAAGAAGTATAAAATTATCGTATAATTTAAGCAAAACAATAAATATGTTAAAAGTATATTATTATATGTATAGTTTATAACTCAATATCGCTCGCTGCGATGCATCGGGGGCAGACGAGTTACAAGCTCTAGATCCAACTGGTTTACATGTTATCGGGAAGCAACAAAACATTCCTAGCTAAGTTTCATCATCGCTAATTTACTGACAATCACGCATGTCATAAACCGTTGTAGCTCAGTGTCCGGGCATTCGCCTTTGCTCAAGGCGAACCTGAGTTCGACCCCTGATGCCAGCACTAAAGAAATTGTTAATTTTCTAATTAACAATTTTAAGTGATGATTTACAACGTGCTTTGCGGAGAAGGAAAACGTCGTAAAGAAACCTGCATATCTAAGAAATAATCTTTCTGAGATATGTGATGTCCGCCAATCCGCACTTGGGCCACGTGGTTTTTCTAGAGGAGGCCTTTGGCCAGCAGTGTGACAATTTGAAATATAGGCGTACTTTACTTTAATTTTTTAAAGGTAAAGAAATAAAGAGTGTGGTGTGCACTCTGTTACTGTGCACATTTATGCACTTTAACATTTCTCGCATATTTGGTTTCTTTAGCATTCTATGGCTTTAGCCAAATTTAAGCTCGTTTTACTTTCGTAAAAAAATAAATCATAATTTTTCGCGAACGTTTATAGTATATTCCTGCAGCGGCCAGCAACAATATAAATTTTCAATCTACTCAAAAAAAGTAGGAACTTCAGCTCACTTAGTTTATGAAACGATAAATTTATAGATATCGAAGGCAGTAGAAATTATTAAAAGCATTGACTATTGAGACAGTTTCCATAATTAAAAAAATAAGTATTACAGTTACCGTTACATATCTGGTGAGTTGCTTACTCTGCACAACCTCCTAGACCATAGCGTTCCTAGTTTATTTAATAGATATTAAAGCAAGCGATCCTAGTTTATCTAACAGATATTCAAGTAAGCGTTCCTAGTTTGTATAACAGATATTCAAGCAAGCGTTCCTAGTTTATCTAACAGATATTCAAGTAAGCGTTCCTAGTTTATCTAACAGATATTCAAGCAAGCGTTCCTAGTTTATCTAACAGATATTCAAGCAAGCGTTCCTAGTTTATCAGACATATTCAAGCAAGCGTTCCTAGTTTGTCTAACAGATATTAAGGCAAGCGTTCCTAATTTATCTAACAGATATTCAAGAAAGCGTTCCTAGCTTATCTGACAGATATTCAAGCAAGCGTTCCTAGTTTATCTGACAGATATTCAAGCAAGCGTTCCTAGTTTGTCTAAAAGATATTCAGGCAAACGTTCCTTATTTATCTAACAGATATTCAAGAAAGCGTTCCTAGTTTATCTGACAGATATTCAACTAAGCGCTCCTTATTTATCTAACAGATATTCAAGTAAGCGTTCCTAGTTTATCTGACAGATATTCAAGCAAGCTTTTCTAGTTTATCTAACAGATATTCATATCAAGCGTTTCTAGTTTATCTAATAGATATTCAAGCAAGCGTTCCTAGTTTATCTAACAGATATTCAGGCAAGCATTCCTAATTTATCTAACAGATATTCAAGCAAGCGTTCCTAGTTTATCAGACATATTCAAGCAAGCGTTCCTAGTATATCTGACAGATATTCAAGTATGCGTTCCTAGTTTGTCTAAAAGATATTCAGGCAAGCGTTCCTAATTTATCTATCTGACATAACGTTCCTAATTTATATATCTTTATCTGACATATATTCAAGTAAGCGTTCCTAGTTTTCCAACATATATTCAAGCAAGCATTCGTATTTTATCTAACAGACATTTAAGCAAGCGTTCCTAGTTTATCTAACAGATATTCAAGCAAGCGTTACTTGTTTATCTAACAGATATTCGTGGATACGTTCCTAGTTTATCTAACAGATATGCAAGTAAGTAAATATTTGTTTTAAATATCGTTATGATAAATAGATTATACATATTGAAGAGTTTAAATCTACTGATACGGCTTCTTATACACATACTCTTATTCTTATACTCTTCTTAGTTTTTATATAAATTACTAGCAGAGTAGATATACATTTATCAAATTATTGCTTATGTTTAAATCTAATTAAGCAAAATTTGATAAATGGTGCTGGTACCCTAATTAGCATTACTATGTATGTTTTTCCAAATAGGGTATATAGGGTGTAACAAAAATACGTAAAAACTTAAGCACCAAATTCTTTACACTAAAGCAAACATTTTCTCTAATGAAAGCATAGACGAAATTTAAAAAAAATATTAACCTTTCGCTACAACCCAGTTCCATGGTGCCGCTGTCTATGTGAAACAAAAATTTCATTTAAAGATTTCATGACTAATTTTTTTAATTAAGTTTATCAGTAAAACATTGATTGACTGAGCAGGATTGCCCATTGAATTTTCATAACACTTTTTTGTTACATCTGCATATTAAGATAAAACACAATGAATTAATAGAATAGTTAAGTAAATTACAAGAAAAAGTGTTGTTAAACATTTGTATATATTATTGTTAAATACTCCTTGTGTTTGACAAAAGTTTAAACTTTGACAAAAGATCAACTGTGCAAGTTGTATAATGCACAAGTTTACGTATGCACTCTTTTCCTTCATATGCACCTCACCTCATTTTTCTAATCCAATGATACAACAGATGTCAAATTATGTGTAAGAATTGAGACTACGGCCTCCAGTTTCTAAAGAGCGATTTAGTAATAATTGTAAGCCACGAAGGCGCTAAAAAAGTTATGTACGTAGTATATATATATGCCATGTATAGAAAAAAAATAATAAAAAGAAAATCGATGTTTAATATTTTTAACAGAAGTGTGTAAAATTTAAAATCTCAATTTGATTATATTGATGTTTTAGAAAATATTATACGCTACTAATCTCATTCAAATCAAATTCAAATACTTGTTATATATGTTTATTGTAATGAAAGGTGAACATTGTTCAGCTCGATCAGTTATATAGAAAAATCGGTAATGCCTATGGTTTGAATTTTGTGTTTATTTTGTTTGTAATATTTATCACAAACACAATATGTCACGTATAAGATTAATAAACGGATTACAGACTTGATTCGTCATTCATTTCATTGTTTAAGATAACCATAGATATAAATCAAGCTCTATTGCACGTGTTTAAAGCGTGATAAGGCACTTGAATATTGATATTTTCAGCTATTACTATGATAAAACTGACTTTGTGACCTAGAATGTAGATTTTTGTCGTGAGCTCCAAGCTGGCGGAGGTACAATGAATTTGCATTACTGTTTTTTAGATGTGTCAGTGGCGACGCTAGACTAAATCTAGACTTCGGCGAAATAAGTTTTGCGAGGTCCCCCTGACTAAACAGAATATACGGGTACAAAAATAATTATGAAAGGCTAACTTTGAATAACTTTTGCAAGACCCCCGTAGGCGCGAGGCCGTCGGCGGTCGCCGCCACCGGTTATAGCAACACGGGCGCCCTTCCGATTGGGTTCCCATTTTGCCATGAAGGAGGAGTTTTAATTGTCGGCCGTCCCCCCTAGCTCGCCTGTATGTTGCATCTCAACATACAGGCGACCTAGGGGGAACCCATGACCGGTTAAGGAGTAAGCATTATAAGTATTACTTTAAACGACTTTTGCGAGAGCATTTTTTGAAAGGTTCAAATATTGATTAATCGTTTTTTTCTTTTTAATTACCGCCAACATGTATGTGTGTATTTATTAATGTATTTATGTTTATTTATTAATATATTTTCTATTTATCTAATATATGTTATTTATGTATGCTATTTATTTATTATACAATATAAAGTTATGTAATATATGTATGCTTATGTATATACCTAGCAAATCTCATCGCACAATAGGTCGACTGGTAGAGAATGCGTTAAGGCATTAAGTCCACCTTTTGCGTCCTAATTATAAGGATTTACAATAAAGTTTAAATAAATAAAAATTATAAGAAAAAAAAATTAGGGTGGGCTCACAAACATTCGCGTGTGACGGATGGATAGTGGATGTGTCTGCGCCGCTTCCAGTCCCTGCCACCAACGGTTAGTACGGGAGAAAAAACGGACCACAAACTATCTCTACTTCCTGTTGTGAGTTTGTGGTCCGGTTTTTTTATCCTCAGCGACATGACGAAGCCGCATTGCTGATGTATATGGCAGAGATGCTGATGGCATTATCTTATAATTGCTGCCTTTTGCAGTCAAAATCGGGTAAGCGGAGGGGGGGGGGGGGTAATTATGCATCTGGTGGCTGGAAAGTTTATTGCTAGCTGACACTGGCTTCCAAGAATTTGGCACACACTCTAGCTTAATCTGGCAGGTCTGTTGCCCTAAAATAAAGTAGTGTAAAAAGGCGCTCTCATTGGCCGAGCACAACTTCCGTGGAGAGAGAGGGGAGGTGTCTTTTGGCGGCTGGTGGGATCGCAAATGCTAACGGAAGTCTAGAGTTTAGTCTAGAATTTTTGTCATCTTTAAAGTAAAAGTAATGGCAGCTTTTTAGTTACACAAAATTATCCTATATTTATTCTTGGGGTTTTCAATTATCTTAGTAGTCAAATGTACATTTACATTGCACAATAGCGAGTGCAATGTGGGTTAAATGTCTAACACTACTACAAAACTACAGAAATGATTGTGACATTATCCAAAAATGTTAAAACAGTGCAAAGTATAAATCAAGTTAATTAGTAAATGACCTTACGTGAAAGGGCAAACGACTTTCACGAGTTTGATAAAGTTATTTTAGGAAAATTTGCCAGACGGATGATGATTATGCCCGTTGCCGATAGTGGTGACTGATATACGTACGATAAGGGCGAAATCCTTGTCTGAACGTCCGTCGCAAAGACCTGCACGGGACGTTTGCGTGGTAGATTATTTTTATTGCATAATATTTGCACGCAGTACTTCTCTATTGTAGAGTACGAGAGTCTCCTGTCAGCATTCGCGATCTCCTGAGAGAGCTGGTTTGAATATTACTATGAATAGAAATAATAATAATTAAAAAATATTTATTTTCCACCACAACTAAATGGCTTAAAACAATGTAATTTAGTACAATGAAAGAAATAAATTCTCTTAAGTAACATTATCATAACATATACCTGTAAATCACTGGTGGCTACAGTAACTTTTAAAAGTCAGTAAAGCGCAGCACACGGAAATAACGACTTTGTGTATTTCCGTTTTACAGTAAAGTTAGGGGCTAATTATTTGCTTAAGAAGCTGTAAGTTTTACCAGTTGATGGAAAAAATATTGTCACTTAATTTATTTTCTTAAATTCGAAGTGTTGTATGAAAGAATATAGAGGAAATATGATTCTCCTTCAAATGTAAAAGAAAAATTATACATGTAAGTTTTTGATTTGGTTATTATAGACATAGTAAGGAAAACAGGCTAAGTTAGGGAAGTTGTATGGTATACTCTTGATCACTATCTCGATTAAATATCTCCCGCGTAGTTGATTGTAGATTATTATCACAATGTTGAAAACAATAAATGAAAGGAAAACAATGCCCAAAAGCTGTAGGTACGAAAAAGTCTCATGCATCAAGATGAAAATTATACAGTAATTATCTCCATATTTTTTTACGACATGTAGCTTCATGGGTTCTATTTTTCAACAAGGAATTTAATTTAAAGTATAAAAGTATGAATATTGCTTTATGTAAATGACGTTTAGATAATCGGTTATAGAAATGTGGAATGGCATTTTTCGATTAAGAAAACAAGTTTCGATTTTATGAAATATCTCCGAAACCTATCATATATCAGAAATACTCTAAAAATCTTAAAAATAAATATCCGAATTTCTCGGAAAATATCTAACATAAATTATATAGACCGAAGTGCAAACAAAAATAAAGCCACATGGGCCATTATTAAAGGACTCACTAGCCAGAGTAACAATATTAATACTTCAATACGAAGATTGGGTGTAAATGGAAAAGACACATCTGAACCTACACAAATAGCATCGGCATTAAATGATTATTTTATTAATAGACCCAAGACAACTAGAGTTACCAATAGTTTATCAATATCAAATACACTAAATTCTATTTGTAAAAGTATTTTTATAGCTCCAGTTGACTGTCAGGAAATTAAAAATGTCGTAAAATTGTTAAAT
>JAOCPS010000023.1:2605094-2615661 GCA_025505425.1 Graphium colonna | reverse complement strand
TAAATTATTTACTAATAATTTTGCGTTCATTAGACATTGTACGTTACGATTTGATAACGTATTTGACTTACTTCATCCTTAAATTCTTGCACTCTTTACAGTCTCTCACCTTTCTGAGCGCTGTGCTGCCAAATCTTCCGACTGAGAGAGCTGTCTGTTGCATCTTTTCATGTGTCGTTTCTGAACGTCTTTATAGAGAAGGAGTTGTCCACCACGTTTTCTCTTGCCCTGTTCTAATTCAGAATAAAAGATGCGCTTCGCCATTCTTTTCTGCGCCATACGTGATACGTAACCACACCACCGAAGTTGCCGAAGCATTAAGTAGGCCTCAATGCCACCAACATTGGCTCGTCGCAAAACTTTGGTATTATGCACTCGATCGGACCATCTGATCTCCATGATGGTACGGAGGCATTTAAGGTGAAAACGATGCAGAGTGCGTAAGTGGTGACGTTACACATACCACGTCTCAGAGGAGTACAGTAGATTTGGCAGCACAATAGCCATATAAATTGATACCTTGGTTGCTAGCTTAAAGTAGTGTGAACCTTGGCACGCAGCTTTCCAAATGCGACAGATGCTACAATAATCCTGCTGTTGATCTTAGCATCAAGGTCACATTTAAATGTAATAGTGCTCCCCAGATATCGAAATCTATCGACCTGTTTCAGCACATCCTCACCAAGCTTTATGACCAGTGACTCGTGACCATATGTGTCCAAGGACATCATTTCAGTCTTCTTGACACTGACTTTCAGGCCAAACTTGCCACAAGCTTGGTGAAAAACAGATATTAGCTGTTGAAGGCCCTCCGAGAATTCTGCTAAGAAACACAAGTCGTTCACATACATGATCTCGGAGATCACTGCGTATCGCCATGTTTATATATTATCTAAAAGTTTGATTGCTGCCACGTACGATTGTGTTTTATTTTACTTTAACTTGAACCTTGTCTCCTACGCTGTACTAACTTTTTTTTTACGACATGCTAAAAGGTTAATAATTTAATTAACGTCATCATTGACAAGAATAAATAAATGAAATAAAATCAAATTTTTGGTCACTATAGAAAATATTTATGGGACAATTATCTAACATTGAGTAAGTTATAATTGCTAGAACTGTTCACTTTTCCTTGAGCTATTGAGTCAGGAACGCGACAGGTGATGAGTTAATGGTTTCACTTATCGCAAGCGTGTTGAAGTACCCGATATGATTTCGACTGATGGATTTAACAAATTTGCTAGAAATAAACTAGGAGTTTGATAACACGAGTGAATTGACGAAAGTCGCGGAATATTCCGTGTTCTCGTATAGATGCGAAAGAGAAGGCAAAACGTGGGTTTTTTCTCTATCTGGTACTCCCAGATACCAATTAGGTTGGTATAGGATCCATAAAGGATTCATCTCACGTGAAAAAAATGTTAATTTGATTATGACAGCTAAGTAATTCTGCTACTTAGCCGTCACATAAATACATTAACTTACTACTATCGTTCGAAGTCTAGTTGTATTTCGTAGCGTCTCGATGCAATCATAATTATGATTTTGCTACACTCGTCGTTTAAAATCGTTTAATTCGCAAATGTTAACTAAACATCGCAGCTAGTGTTTCCAACCCGGCATCATTTAACGATGGTGTCCACAGTCGATATGTATGGTACAAAGCTATGCTAGTTCTTAGAGTACACACTTTTTTCGCCTTCGGCTATTAAGCAAACTTCATGGCATGATACACTAAGAGAATCTCTTAAGTTTTTGCTTTAGTACCAATTGCCGTTGCTACTATAAGGTAGGAAAATGGTATGAAGCATTCAAATATGTCCAAGTTATTTATCATAATATGGATGAAAATGTTTGCCAGTAAAGTAATGCCTTTATCTCTCAATAGGAAAACCGTCGAGCTCAAGATTTTTTTTAATATTTAATGGCGCGCTATGTTAGAGTGTATGGGTTTAAGTAGGCGTTAGAGAGATCTGAATAAGAGCTATTAGGATTTAAAAGTTAGTCATTGAACTGCTATTATTATTAACTTTTGTCCAATTTCACTTGCTATTGTTTGTAAACATGTTTTTTTCGCCAATAACATAGAATTCACTTTTCTTTTGTTAGCCCTAAGACTGCTCCTTTCTTAACGTATTGTAATTTAATTGAGAAGTCTTGTTAACACAACTCACCAGCGTAGTTCTAGATGATTGATAAAACACATTTTAAACCACGAACCAAGAACAAAAACTTTGACATTAATTTATCCCAAAGTAAAAGATTTTACACAAAAAAGCACTGCACAAAATAATCAATTAGAAGGATAATAAATCATAATTCGTTAGTTCCAGCGTTTAAATTCATTACAATGTTAATGCTAATTTCGAAAGCCTTTAGTAATTACTACATCTTTTTATATAGATACAATTTTATAGTATACTTATATAATAAAATTATAACTTGTGTAATAATTCAAAAAATATATATGATAGCCAAGTCCATGAAGAATAGTAGCTATCGGAATAATTGCTCTTGGGCGCAAATGATAAGGTGGTTGAAACCGCGGACAAGGGGTATTTTTGTAAACAATCAGAGGACTATTTAGAAATATTCATAACGTTATGTTCGCGTACTGCTTCTTTGTCTGTGATATTTACTTATTTAATTGCTTTTGTAACATTTTCATTATTTAGCAGTATTATTGGTTACATTCTAATATTACAATTGCTACGTGTTATATATACACCATCCTCGATATATTAAGTTACGGCAGTTAATTTATAAATATCAAAGAATAATGATTGATCTTCACGAAACGCTTCTACATTACAATTCCTGGAGATGGAAACCTTATTATATTATTATAGTATTTCTTGCGATGGCACAAAATGCCTTTAATAACAAAGAGCGAGGTGCTCTTTGTTATTAAAGGCATTTTGTGCTGCTTAATCTAAGAAAACAAACAACATTTAATAAATGTGTACATCTGAAGCATTGTTTTATATGGCTGTGAGACGTAGACATTGACGCAGACCGATAGAGAAAGCTCAGAAGCGGTTGATATGTGGTGTTGGAGAAAGCAAGGAAAGCATCAGCTGAAACGAGAGGTAAACTAACAAACATATTTTAAAAATAGTAAAAGAGAAAAGAAGTTTGTATCAAAATTATGGGGTACCTGATTTGATGCCATACCTCCTTTTCAAATATAGCAGAAGGCCAAAATTGATGGAAAGAGAGGTAAAGGAAGACCCAGATAAACTTACTATAATCAAATAAGAGAAAATATTGGCGTTGTGTCGTATAAGGACACCAAAAGGTTGGCGGAGATTACGGCGGAGTGACTGGAAATTGCTCCACCGACAAGAGCGTAGCTTTTAATAAGAGAGAATTATTACAAAACAAGGGTTGGTGAAAAAAGGGTGAAATTTAAGGTTGTGTGTATTTTTAATGACACATGATAAAAATAAAAAGATTTGTCCAAGAAGAAAAAGATTGTTTGGGCCTGTACCACTCTTATCAATTAGAGGTATAAAAATTGATTACCTATGACCGATCTTAAAAATCGGTCAAGCCGTTTCGGAGTAGGTACTCCTCCGACAATAACTGGCAACTAACATTGTGACAGGAGATTTTTTTACTCGTATATTAATTAGATTGTATTGATCAACCCAAATTTTTTACCAATATCCATTGGTAAAAAATTGTTTCAATGATTGACTTTGGTCGAATCGCACGTAAAAACATAAAATAAAAATACGTTATAAAATATATCAAATATCTAAATCATCTATGAGTTTAAAAATGAGTTTTAGAAATTTTATTCTATTGACTGGCTGGAAGATAGTTAGTCAAAATAAAATAGGCTAAATTATTAACCTATAAAAATATATTAATTTTAACTCAGTTTAGGTACGGTTTCTTGTAAAGTTCCCGATACAGAATATATTTTATATTTAAAATACTACGCCAAAAGTAGCAGGTGTAAGCTAGTCTAAATTTATTAAACTTCTTTAAAAACGTTTTTTTATTAAACTATTAAATAAAATTAGTATTTCATTAATAACATGCACTTATTAATTAAATAAACGTTACATTTCTAACTTAAAACTTAATCTCACCATCATTCTCTTCCAAAAAATGTAGCTGGTCACTTATGCGATATTTTTTACAGTTCAGTAGTTGCACCGGCGGCAACTGACGGACCACTGTGACGTAGTGCTTCCCGCCAAAAGATCATGGCGCGTTCGACCACACGCGAACTACGCCAAAATAAAAACTCAGAAATAGCCACCGCGATTATGCCGCAGCGAAATTAAAATAGGAATAAGTACATACGCTGCGTCCGAGTGACTTTTGTAAATCTGAATTCCCCCCAACAGCGTTTACCTAGTCTTCGTACCAACAAGAGCTGTGCTCCTGCGCTTGTGTTCATATACTCAGCAATGAAATGTTTTACATTTTGTCATATTTGACAAGAAAAGATGGTTTAGAAAGATATCTTAGAACTATAATGTCATCTTTGTTTTTTTTTAATAGGCTAAGTAATGACAAATATACCTTTTTGGAATGATGTTTTAATAATGTGCAACTGTTTAACTTAACATTGACGTCGATGCAAAATTTAATATCTTGTCTTTTTTCAACTTTACGGACTTCGACATTGCTTCAATAATTTTTATATAAAACGATTATTACGTACCCAGCACACCAACTCCTTGGTAACGCTACTAAAAACAAATGTGTCTCGTGTACCTGAATTTACGAGAAAATCTATGTATCTGTTTACATTTTGGAATTGCTTTCCAAGGTTAAAAAATAATATCGAGACATGGTATAGTAATAATATGTAATAATATGCCTCGATAAAACCGAAAGCATCCACGATGACGACTACAGATGTATAAAATAAACATGAGATAAGTTTTTCCATGTATATTTTATACATCATTTAAAGAGAATTAAGTGCTCCTAAACTCATAAGTTACTTAGATTAAAGAAATTACGTATTTTTAAATTCTATTATTAATTGGTGGTTATTATAAATCAAGCCACGCCAAATGATATAAGTTTCTTAGTTGTAGATCGTGATTACAGCCTTAGGAAGCATTCAGTTTTGATAATAAACAATTATTAAATATTCTTGTGGAAACGAATATTGGAATACGACGTAACAGAATAGAATCAGTCTCATTAAATCAGATAATTGAGATTTTTAAATAAAGTCTCAAATCTCAGTCTGTCCCGTTAGCGCTCTGAACAGGATCTAAAAGGTTTGAACAACGAAAAATATGGTTCTAAATTTTGTTACTTTTCAAAAAGCGCCTGCATAAATCACCTCCATTGCGAAAAAGCATTTTGCCTGCAGATTTTCGTTGTTAGAATTGATTTTGTTTACAATTTTTTTTTCGTGATTTTGAGGCTATATTTATCCCATGTGTAAATCGAACTTGCTGAACAAATTATTAGAAACTCCTGAAATTACCTCTTGCTTACAAACATAACGAAAAACTCGCATAATTAATATAATTTATTAACAGGAACTTTATTAATTACAAACAGTAAGTTATTTTGAATATCAAATTCTCTGGTACAATATTATATCTCCTGTACCTCAGACCCATTATGTTTAAGCACGCGTTCTTCGTTCTTGAAAAGGAATGGTGGTCATGTGCCCTTTTTTTTAAACAAACGAATCAAAGATTTTCTTGGACACTCTAAGGTGAAGTAAAGCCATATTATCATAGCCATAAATGTCGCAGCACTTAACAACACGAGTTATCTTTCTCTTCTGACAAATTATGGGGCACTTATTCGCTAGGCAAAATAATAAAAATTGCAATCATTACAATGCCCATAGTTCCCCGCAATTGCTTATATCAATTGCCTCTTATATTTTGCACAGCCCTTTTCAGGTGTTATCGCTGTTTTTGGTCAACGTGTTGTAGGTATTATACTGAGAGAAGTACGACACTATTGAACTACGCATACCAGCGATACATTGTCGTTTGACTGGGTGTTTCAACATTATATTCAGCAACAAGCTCGTTGAGATATTGGCCAGGCTATGATTAATAAAAAAAATATTAATTACTTTCAGCCGTAAATACTGCTTCATTCTTGCACTGCGCTTAAATTTTACACTGAATCACAAAACATAAACTAGTCTTATCTGTGTGACTTTTAAAATAATTGTTATTCTTACATTCTGATTAATCCATAACACATCTTCATTATTAACTTTATGTCAGTACATTAGCGCCATCTTGGTTCTTCTTTTTTAATGTTATATAATGTTGAGCGATGATTACATTAAGTTAGGAACAAATTTAAAAGTGTAACTTGCGTTTGTACCAGTGTTTTAACTATTTTGAGATAGGGATATCGTAAAGTCTATTCCAGTTACAGGTACAACAAAAGGGTATACTATACTATTCAACTAAGAATGTGCACGACTTTTACCTCGAGTTGTCAAAGATCTGTCAAAAAGTACTACATTTTTCGATTTGACAGCTATGACTAAGCAATATAGCGAGGGGTCATGCACATTCTTTGTTGATCGGCACTATACATATGTAAGTACTTTGTTTACGAAAATTTCACAAATTACGCTTAATCGTTTGTAAATTGCATCCATATAAAACGGGATTTTTTGTATAAATGATTTATGTTTGTTATTTTCCCACTATCATTCATTGGAAGTGCCGTGGCAGATTAGTGTCCGGGCACTCGCTTTTAATTCTGATTACTCGAGACGAACCCGAGTTCGAGCCCCGGTGCACTAATGAAATTGTTAATTTGATTTACTACGCGCTCTGTGAAAACGTCGTGAGGAAACCTGCATATCTAAGAAATAATATTTCCGAGATATGTGAAGTCCGCCAATCCGCACTTGGGCCGCGTGGACTATGCCCTATACCCTCTGCCTAGAGATGGCCCTGTCCGATGGCTGCCCTTGCCCGGCAGTGGGACAGTTAAAAATTGGCTGTAACTTTACTTTTATTCATTGAAAAAAAAAAATTATGGTGGGTAGTGCACAATTGTTTTATTCTGTTGGCAATTACCAAGTAAAGACAAAAGAATATGTTAAAGTGTGGCCTGGATATAAGTATATATTTAGTAAAAGTAAACTTGCGGAATCGGAAACTCGTCTTTGATCTCACTTATCTACAATTATTTTTATTTCTTATTTTATTTTATTAAAGAATATTATTAAAGAATTTCTTTGAATATATCTGTATTATTTTCTTCTAACGTTTCTTGATGTGGTAATAAAAAAAAAACAAATTTACAAGGGCAGAAGACATTTATTTATACGTCAATCGCAGTTTTACATTCCAAAAGTAAATAAATCTACAACATTTGACAGAGGTATTGTACGGTTCTCAAAATTATTACTTTAAAATATGAAACGCTCTGAGGAAGTTATAACAAAAGAAACATCTGTAAAAAAAATGGTGCACAGTTTTTAGAACTTTTCATTAACCTATTGAAAAAAAATTAAGTACGAGATGTCGTCGGAAGTCATAATCTTTGGAATATGTAATATGGAAATACAACGGGTATTATTGTTTATTTAAAATAATAAAAGAATTATTAAGTACTTGTTACGAAATGGTTGTTTAAGTATCAATATTTTCGACGATCGAACACATTGTCGTATACTTAAGTACAAATACTAAATTGAGCTAAAAATTATCACACGATTTACTTAATATACGCAATAAGTAGTCGTGAAGACAAGACGCTACAATAAATAAAATAAAAAGAAAGTCAATTCAATTATAACCTAATATTATAAAATGCAAAAGCAAGAACACAAGGCTAAAAGTAGACACAATGGTACATTTTAAGGAAAAAGCAGAATAATATATTTCGCGAGTGAACTCGCTTCGCTAATTGCTATTTTACTAATAATACCCCTAACATCCAATTGAGGACTTTTAAAAAAAATATTTAAAATTATATACTAAGAAAATTGCGCTAAAGCAAATGCTTGACTAACATATAATTAGCTTCACATCAAGTGAAATGCCAATGGGGAATGATAATTTCACCGTCAAAATAATATTTTCTTCATAAATTCTATTTAATATTTTGTTTATAGGCAAGAACCAATAAGTACTATATATCCAATAAAGAACCTCGGAATCCGTTTCTAAAATTACAATAAATTGACAATTTTGTATATTAGTATATTTAAGTGCGTTGCTTATTTTCTGTATATACTTATCAAATAATTGCATTTCAAATGTGATGTACATAGATACTCTAAAATAAAAACAAAAACGGATGGCGTTGTAAAGAATTTTCACAGAGACAAGACTTAATAAAAACATGCTACAATGAACACATAATTTTGCGCGTTTATCTATTAACAATATATATGTCATTTATAACGTCTTTTAATTGAATAAAGATTAAAAATATATAGAAATAAAACGAGGAAAAATACTTTAAAACTGACAAACATACGCAATTGATATTAAATAGTCATGGATAGTGCTTCAAAATGTTCAAATGTTAATTGACATTGGAAAATAGTACAGTTATAATATTTATTAAAGAAAATTTTCTTTGGACATTACATTGTCACAAGAAATGTCCAATTCTCAGCAGAAATTCCCTAATAACAATATGCTATCTTGTCAGTTTTAAAGATCATTAAAGTTCGTGCAAAACTCAAATATGCCTCTGAAGTTTGTCCAAGTTATTGTACTCTACTTAAGAAATAGTTGCGGATTAATTAATTAGGCACACATTGACGTAACTTATAAAAACTGCCAATCAGATGCGATAACAACTAAAAAAATGTTGCGATGATCATTACGTTTGATCGTCGTGACATTTTCTTAGTTGTTTAGTTGCATTATGGCATCATCACTTTTCGCGCGATAAGCCGCAATTTGCGCTTGTCCTAAGAGTGCACTTATAGTGGCGCTCGTGTCAAATTTATTATATGTTTCGTATCATACATTTTGTCTCACGCTATCAATAAGTGTACAAATTTAAGTTGTTTTTACAATTTGATTAAGCCAACATATTTTCCATATTGTAAACATATGTTAGCTTCACAAAGAATGTTGCACATTAATGGCACGTCACAGGGACATTTGAGTTTTGGACGTCATAAAAGAGTCAAGGCGCCGTGTGGCGTCGCGAAAGGAGCGTATGGGAGAAGTGCTTGTCACCCCGCGCTAGTCACGCGTAGGTCTCCCTGAAGCGCTTCTGTATGTGATGGGCGGCGTTCATTATGCGGTGGTGCAGGGTCAGGTGGGGCGTGAAGACTGGGGGCGGGGGTGCTGGGGTTAAAGTGGGCAACTGAGGCAACTGGGGCAAAGTTGCTCCGTTATCAGGGTGGCAGAAGAACGCGACGCAGTGCCTTCCCCTGGCACGGGCGTATGCCCCAGCCGGGACGACCACGCGGTGCATTAAAGCTGGAAGGACATTAGTGGTCCAGGAAGCAAGCAGTTCACCGGTCTGAACGAGTATCGCCCCGGGAAGGTGGCCCACGGCCTGCCATTTGTCGCTGCCGTGCAGCTTCACCTGCAAAGTAAATAACATGTGATCAATTATGTAAGTGATTTTCTTATAAATATGAGTTTAGATATAAAACATACACTTATAATAAGCTTGTCAGTTAGCGTTCTCAATGATTAGTTAACATACGTTAATATGGAAAAAATCAGAATATTTTTTTTTTCGTTTTAAAATTAAGTATGGCCTGCTGACAAAATCGCTAAGCTAAGACTAAGCTATTGACTTTTGCGTTCTAGATCGTGGTTTCTATTCCCATCTGGAGTTATTATTTATATGGTTTATAGATATTTTTTTCGAACTGAGTGCTTGTATATGTAAAATTTATCTTCGTAAATCGCCCTAGCAAAGCACCGTAGAGCTTTTAGTTAGGGGAAGCGTTATTAAAGAAATGGGGCAACACAAAACAAGAATATCACATATGCTTTATACTAATAAGATAAAGGGGTTATTTAATATGTCTGATACAACATCACGCAGAAACGGAATGAAAACTAATAGATTTAGATTAAATTTTGCGAACAAGTAGACCATTAGCCGGGTTAAAACAACTCTATGCTATATATAGTTTGGAAAAATCAAATAAAAAAAAATCTTGCAGGCGTACGTACCTCCAACCCGCCTTCCGAGTCCTGTGCGAGCAGCGTAAACGTGCACCTATCCGCGTGAGCACCACACCTGGTATAGCCGCCGTCGCGACAGCAGGGCTCATCGTCAGGAGGTACCGGAGGGTAGTAGAGCAGTCGCATGCTGGACGGGTTGGCGCCGTCGCTGCGCAGCATGCCCGCGTGGCACCCGAGCAATGTAGCGGGCGGCAGGCCTGAAAGTACAGTGGCATGGTTAAGTTTAACGATATATATCCATATTAATTAACATAAACAGCCTCCGTAGCTTGGTATGGGCCCTTGCTTTGGAAACCTGGAGCCGTGGGTTCGAATCCCGTGAGGAACAATGTCTTTGTCTTGTTGTTTCTTGGTTGGATTAGGGCAATGCGGGCTGATCCCCCGATTGCCTGAAAAGAAAGATGACCTATGCTTCGTATGGGCAT
>JAOCPS010000023.1:2587898-2604994 GCA_025505425.1 Graphium colonna | reverse complement strand
AGGATAGAAAATCATACTGAAATAAGCGTCTGTGATGGTGTGAGCGATGTCGGTATTAATTTTGTCAACATTATACAACACGATATTTTTTTCTCAAAATCAAAGAATTTACGGTACCATACGCTCCCGCTCCGTTCCGGCCGCACCAGGGTATCGTGATCTCTGTCCTTGTCATAGCGGTGCGTTTGAGGACGATTATTTTTTTAGCATACGGATACTCGCAATTTAAGGCGGACAATGCTAATGCTGCTATTAGCATTGTGCGCCTTAAATTGCGAGTCTCAGACGGAGCGTAAAAAGCTTGACGTTCAAAGCAGAGCGAGGTATTTCCAGCAGACTCACTGCATGTAGCTTTATATAGCGCAAGTTCGGCCACACATGGAATATTGTTCTCATCTTTGGGCTGAGATACCACTATTGAGTGAGTGTCAAGTATTGTGTGTACAAGCTACACGAATCGCGAATATCACGATATGCGAAGTTGCGTCTCTAAGCATCCTTTATCGTTAGCACGGAGAGTGGTTAGAGGAACCATGTATGAATTCAACGGCAGGTATTAATCCGAATGATAAATACCTACTGTTGAATTCGTACACGGTACTACGCAACAAACAAGAAAATATCATAAATACCACTTTGATGGTTGGCAGTCCACTACTGTGTGATTTTGCCACCATTTTCTTCCAAGCGGTATTTACGCACCAATATGATATAGAGGCCGTCAAGAAAAGAGCTTATTCCTATCACAAAATCCGGCAACGCTCTTGTAACTCCTCTAGTGCTGCGGGAGTCCATGGGCGGCGGTGATTACTTACCATTAGGTGAGCCGCTTGCTCGTTTGCCTCCCTCTCTATAAAAAGAGCCCTGCACTATTGCGTCGCTGTGCTTTTATCAAATTTTTTCCTATTAAAAACCATTAACATAAAAAGCATTACTGGACTCTAAAAAATCAATTAATAACCTAGCTTATTACACATCTGCTACATTAAAGGGAATAGAGTTAATTTACCCTAGACGTGCCAACTTGGAATAAACACAACTCGAGTTAAAATGCACATAGCTCGAGGGTCTGAATGATCTGATCTTTTTGTCACTTTCTATAAGCTGTTGACTGCAGAATCACTTGCGCAGAAATTTTCTCCAATAACCCTGTTACCTAAAATATCAATGTTTAATGCGCAATTGGTTCTTGTTGTAAAAATATAAAACATACATCAATACAAATAACATCTTAATTTTCGAGTTGAAGATTTATCCCATGGAATTTTCAGAATTTCTTTTAATTTAACCCTTATCTGATAAACCACTATCATTTTAACCGAGATGTTTCCGAGTTACGGGGTGACCAATGAGTTTCAATTGATTCTTCTTTTCTTCGACGACTGTATTTGGGTGGCATCTTTTGAATGTACTTTGATAAAAATAATGTATGCCCGTTATATTCGTATTAGTCTGGATACTGTTTACGTTAAAAATTCAAATATTTTTTTGAACAGACCAATTTTTAGTACCATTATTACCATATATTTTACCAACACATTAAACATAACTTCACTATATGACAATTATACTTTGTATGTGTTCTTGTTACATTGTATTGGTATTTATCAATATATTGTTAGTGTATTGTCTATTTAGACAAAGACAAAACATTTAATAGTCATTAATTCTTCTGTTGTCAATTGATTATTGTATTTGTCTTCTTGCACTTCTTGAAGAGATGAATCAAATAAAAATCCTTTACCAATGTGGAATTCGAAAGTATTAACAACAGTACTATAATCTTAACGGGAGTTGACTAAACCCCTCCAGCAGAAACGTGTTAGTCACTCGAGCAAGTCTAACTTTAACGTCCGACTAACCGACTTCGTGGACATCCGACACGATGCGAAGAGATAAAACGAAAAATAAACGCGTAACCAATTTCGTGGAAGCAACGGAACACCGTCTGGTGACGAAGTCAATAACGCGCAATACCCTCCCACCTCTAAAAATAAATAACACCCAGTTAATTGGAAACTACGCCAACGGCGCCCCACATGCTTGTTTGTTTAATGAACGACGAAATTTCACTCTGTAACCACATTATTTTCACACAATCGCACGAAATTCACAGTGATATGATAAATAATCATAAGTATTAAATTACGTAGAATAGTGAACGCATTCGATAAATTAAATAATGTCGTTCCCTTTTAAATACATTCTAAAATATCGTAACTGGTCACGCTTCCGCATGGCTACGTTTAAATTATTTTAATTGTCAGTGACAGCTGTTGGGTTTGCATAGTTTGTTTTTTTTGTGAAAAATTGACATGTTGGCATTTTAAAATGCTCTTACTACAATATAGGTTATCTTTACAATGAACACAATCAGATATAGGTCATTGGACTAATGACGTTAAGTGTACTCTGTAAAACTGCCACGCCGAAAACGTTGCCAGTTGCGAAAGAAGAAATCTTTTCAATGGACTTTAAAAAGAAGTAGGTTCTCAATTGTATGTTTTTTATTATATGTATGTTTGGCGATTTCTCCGAATTTATGAACCGATTTTCATTTTTTTTATTTCAAACCTTACAATTACAGGATAGATCTATATAATTTTTATAAAAATCATTCCAACAGTTTCTTTTTTAAATCTAAATAACTGGAAATGTTATTTTACAAACATTTACTTTTAAGTCGTTTGATGTTTGCTGTTTTCTGTGAAAATAATTATTCACTTGCTTATATACTTAAAGCTAACATTAATTTTCCAACTCCATTCGAGTAATTTTGTCAAGATTACCAAAAAAATTGTAATATTTAAAAATGAATATAAAAAAGAATCAAATTCATCGCATAGAGAAACTAGGCAGGTTTTCGAATAAATATTTATTCAAAGAATTGTAATAACATTAAATTTTAAATAGTTGCAAATCATGTCTTTGCGAATTACACGTTTCTGATAATAGTGAGTGGTTTGCGACTTAAGGTATTGATATGAAGATTTAATACGCTTTCAATTCACCTACGGGTATCTATACGAACTAAAGGTTATAATGGAAGTTTATGATGTTCGTGTTTTTATTCTAGCCATATACACTACATTCCTTCCTCGCATACACGATACTAAATATCACATTTCTCCATTAGCACCTTATCATAACTTTAAACCAAATACGAGTATTACAAGAATTAAGAAGACGTATCTGCATGAATATGACATAGTTAAAGTTTAAATACAGAAGTGCAGAAAACTAATACAGTTTATGATATGCATTCGAAATACATTAAATTATTAAACTGAAAATGATCACAAACACTACTATGAAATCTACACATCACAGTAACATAACATTTTTTTATTACAATTACT
This sequence comes from Graphium colonna, assembly GCA_025505425.1. NCBI lineage: Eukaryota > Metazoa > Arthropoda > Insecta > Lepidoptera > Papilionidae > Graphium > Graphium colonna. Next base: position 2,601,635 of record JAOCPS010000023.1, on the reverse strand, counting down.
AAAATTACATAAAAAGGTCGAATTTCGACTGTTGCGGGGCCTCTGTTGACATTGCTGGGAATATTGATGAAATTAAAAATTTCCATTCATACTCACTGTAATAACAAGGCTTTAAAGCCTATTGGAATAAGAATACAAAAAATCATACATATTTATACGACGCAAACTTATTCTTATCATGTAATAAGTAAAAATCATTCTCAAAAACAAAGACAAACAAGAATACTGATAAATCTAATCAGTTTGCAAACCTGATAGTCGTGAAGAATACTAAAAAGTGTGATTGACGACGTATTCTCAACTTTTGACTGATTTATTATGACGTATAACTTTGCGTTGAAAATATTTCACCAAAAAGACGAATGGGATAAACATTTGTTTTAAAACCCACGTAGTTGCGAAATTTACAACCCACGTGTAAAACGGTAAGTGACACCTGCTCGAATAGAGACTGGAATCGGGATTTAGTTGAGATTGAGTTGCCTCCATACCGTATGGCTAGCGTTGTTCTCAGCGTTCGAACCGGGAGCCAAGGATCGACCGGCCATTGCCCTCCATGTTACTACTTTTTTATGTCCCATCCTCAAGTTGCATTTAATTCAGGATGCGTTTTATATTTGCACTTAAAGTTAATATTTACAAAGATTGTTATCAACCTGTCCAAATAACGTAAGTACTTTTCACAGTATTTGTTATATAATTTTATCGATGTTTATCACCTTTGATTGATCGTTCTTGGATTTGTCTTTGGTTTAATTTTTAAGTTTTATCGTACGATATAATTCGGGGTTTTTGTATAAAATGATAAAATTATTTACTTTTTTAAAAAAGTTTACCTCCCTAGTATGTACTTAAAATAGTTTTAAACATTTTTTTATTTCTTATTTGTATTATAGAGGAAAAATTTTAAATAACCCGTTAATACAAATTGTTGATATTGATACCAAAATGAAAAAAATGCTGCCTATAAATTGTTTTATATAAGGCCATTTTTATATTTATTTACGTAGACAGCTGCATTGTACACATTTTAGTGAAGTAAACGAAAGATAATTAGATGAAAACATATTGCGCGATCGGCAGCAGTATTTGCAAAGAGAAATTTTGTCTGTGGCCAAAAGAATGTTAAGTGATTGTTAATTTTTGCCGATCGAGATCGTGTAGAATGTAAAATTGTATTAAATCTGAACGATACGATAACCAAAGTTGCACAGCTGTCGATTGACAGGATGACAGACGAAGTTGCCCGACGATAATATTACTATTTTTATACGAAGGTAGGTAGAGGTACCAAAATTAGGGATGCGGGCAGGTAAGCGACTTTCCGCTCCTTTATGCTTATATCCAAACTTTCGAACCGTAGAATTAGGATCGACCGTTAGTTCTAAAGAATTTGTTCTTTATGTCCTTTGGGGCATAATTCCGTTGAATTATATTTACCTATGTGGGCCAGGTCAATGATGGGAACTTCGCAGCGCGACAGCAACGTCTCGCCTTGCAGGGCAGCCATCATCTACACCTGGTGAAGCTCGGAGATGCACTCGCCGCTGATATTTCGCAAATACTGTGTTATCACTCGATTCCAAGTAATTAGCAATTAGCGATCGCGACACCGAACGATAATAGAAGGACAGGAAAACGATATAGATAAGCACTTAAAACACCGTACGAAGGACGTAAACGTTAAAGTTTATTAAAGTTGTGAATGGTCTTTAGATTACCCCTGGTATAGAAGCGTTCAGAACTCATTTGCATAACCTTGTAGTTCTTGCTCGAGGCGTTCTGCGATCTGACGTAGCAGCAATAAGCTATACTGACTTGACACATTAAAAATTGGTTTCCGTTGCACTCTCAAAGTAAGTATGTGTTAGGAATCGTTGCTCCCGCGTGTACGACCCGACGGCGTCGCGCGCCCCCCGTCCCTCACAGTTGGCGAGTTTCGAATGTCTTTCGTTGAATAAACTGGCTCACCGTGCGCGATGAGCGTTACCCTGGCGTCCGATGGTGGCTCTCACTTGTATATCATCGCGCAAACTTTCGCAACCGAGTAGCGTGTCGAAACTGCCTGCTCTGCCTTGAGTGCACTAGCGGAGAAAGCGTAACAACGTGGAAGCGCGCGAATCGTTTGGCGTTTGTTGGAACACTGACACGCCGTTCGTGCCGCTACACCGACTGACTCACGCGGTCGGTCGCCGCCCGCCACTTACCGGTTTGATGCTCACTTCACGCTATACAAATCATATGCGCGTTATTCATTGTTAACTGTCGTATAACAATAAACTATGAGGTCTTCTACCTACAGTACAAAGACTAGTATTTTCTTACTATAGTACAATAGAAATTTTTTTCGGCACCATAGGCTGTTGCACGAAATGGTACACCATTTTAGTTCTAGTCGCATAGTTTTACAAAAGCTTTTGCATGTCTTCTGATGAAGTTATTAAAGAAGGGGATAATCTTTACATGATTGCTTTCTTTTCTTTTAAGAAACGTTTAAATCACTGAAACCTGTACCTTGTATTACAAAGTTCTTTTACAAACATAAATTGCACACATACTAACATCCAAAATCTGATAATATTATCTGTAGCATGCTAGCTATATATGTATATTTCTTTTGACTAGGATTCGAACCCACAACCCGCGACGCTGGAGCTTACCAATTGTGCCATTTGGTCTCATACTCTTTATAATGCCACTGTAAACCGTTGATGTTTAACGTCAAATGAATTGTCTGCACATTTTTTTCCGAAATATAACAAACATTTCATTAAAAACACAATCTTCTGGAGAATATGAGTAGTGCAAAACAGTTATTCAATTGTTTTGTTCGGTGAGTTACAGTTCGTTAAGTGTTGAGGCTTACTGAGTTGTAACTACAGAGTTGTGAATGCCCATAACAGTAGCTGTCATCTGACGTCAAGCAATTTGCCTGATCGTTTTCTTTTTTATATAGTAAAAAAGAACCAAGCTTTTGATTCACTTACCCATCACATCGTAGCAGTGTACATTTGCGAAATAAATATGAACTCATAACTTTTTTGTTGCCCCCAGTTGTGAGTTCGGAACATGCGAATGATTAAAGCCTGCTGTTTACATAACGATTCGTTTCCGAATACGGTTTCATAATGTGTGTTCTTGTTTTACTGAAAAACCGAACGTGTGCGCCTTATGGAACATTTTGTACCCAAGCAGAGCATTCGATTGCAAACCGTATAGAGTAAACCGGATCGGCCGCCGTTCGAATGCGGTGAGCTTTAAGAAAACCGATAACCGGATAACTCGTTTGTTTGAAATTTAAAATTATTCATATGTCGGAATGTACATAGTTATTCCTGTGCCTGGTCTGCTTGCTCTTATGTCAGATATTAATCCTATCGGACTTTGAGGGTAAAGTAATAGAAAAAAAAATTAAATTCGTTCGGCCAGATGAACATTAATTTGAAAGAAGATTCCTTACAGCCAAAACCCTCATTAGCCTGGTGGAAATATAACTGTCATTTAATGTTTAGTTCAAATTATTATAAAATATATTATTAATAAAATGCCTGTAATACCCTAATCTAATTAACGATTTTATCTCGATCCATATTTTTCTTTTGAAATACCTGTAAAACATTTTATTTAACAGGTTTTTTACACTAATTAGTCCATGCCTTTGATAACCTACCAGCATTCCTTAGGTAAATAGTGTAACCATTTTCAAGTAAAAAAAGAATGAAACTACTTTTTTCTTGCATATATTCTGGTATAATGTATTTGTTGTAATTCTTTATAAAAAAAATATTAACCTTTATTATTAAAACTTAAAGTATGAAATACCGTCATTTGGACAGTAACAAAAGTTGTGTAGAATATAGTAAAAAATTGATTTTACAATAAATTACAAGAACTAAGTGAGATTGTTTATTCATTTATATTGAGTTTGGAGCATTAATTTACAATTGATGGCTTGGTTCATTTGAGGCACCGTTCGAAATAAGATGTTCCAACGTAGCCACCCCGCATAGCTCTTTGCACATGTTGTTCAAACAGTCTTCTGTTACTTTGGAGCTCATCTGCTGCTTCTTTATTTAGAGGGTCTTCAGGATTAGGTTCCTGAAATCATCATTTTAGTTATAATTTCAACAATATATATAACATTCCTAGTCATTACATATTTTTTTATATTTATGTTATTAAAATATACCAAAATGTTTAAGTAGTATATACTATATTACTGTAATAGTACAGCTATAGGTGTTACAAGATAATACATTTGTATGTGTATTACAATCTATTATTATATTAATTCCTACTTATGTGACAGGTTTTTTCGTCAATGTCCTTTCAATAATTTCAGACAAGAAAACCAAAACATAAAAGCAATTTATTAGTGACATAAATACACTACCAGTTATATCATATGCTTTGATTAGAAATTATTGACACAAAGCTTAAACTGTTTTTTAATTTGAAAGGGTTCAATTATAGTCATCCAGTAACCTCACAAGCCAGGCATACTAATTTCATAAGTATGGCTAACACTCTAATAACAAGCAATAGCAAGATATGTATGTTAGATTAGCTCTACTCCCTGGAAAAATTAGTTTCTAGTTGGTACATTTTTTTATTCTAAAGTAATGGTTATACTTAAGTAATTAAAAACTTTATATTTATTTACATAATAACAGTAACAACAATGAACAATAGCTGGTTCTTGGGACTTCCAGAATTAAGCTTTTTTGAACATGAATTATTTGTATAAATTGATAAATAGTGATAGGTACATTATAGATAGGCGATATAGCTGCTGGTTTTATTAATCTCTACAAGGAATTTATTCAATGAGAATTATTTTATAAATAAACCAAAGGTGTCAAAATCGCCTTAAGAACACAGAACGAAAAAATGTTTGTGTGCATTTGACTATAATCTTTTTTGTCCCTAAATGAACACAAGCAGTTTTAAGAGTATTATGAAAAATTAAGCAGGATAAGCCTAAGGCGAGATTCATGTAAAATTTCAGAAATTTGAACACTCTGTAGTCATTTTGAGAATGACTTTATTTCATTAGATTCTATAATACAAAATTTTAAATATATGGGTAATATACAGTATATTGTTATTTTTATCAATGGCCAGTCTTTATTTTAATTAAAGTCATTCATGGTGGCTATAGAATTAAGTAATAAATAATGTTGATAAACTTGTATCTGGACCACAAAGTTATGTTATAATTTTTATTTATGGAAAGGAAGACAAGCAGTAGGTGAACCGTACCTAATGGCAAGTGATCCGGAGAGTTGCAAGTGCATTGTCAACCTGGGAAATTGGATACAATGGGTTTATTGGATAGGATGGGGTCGGGATTAAGAATCTGGAGGCGATAGGAGTAGGAAAAGAAAAACCCTTTTCTTTTCCCACTTCTATACATGGCCTTCCGGCATCCCCAAAAGTCCTGCACACATTATTTTATTCCAACTTATACCTTAACTGTTACCATTTCGATAAAAAAAGGGTAAAATAGTGATAACTGATAAAAATTATATTGCTTTTATATTGTCCCTTCAAATGCTGTAAGTTTTATATGCTTTAAAACATACTTCATAGCGACACATTGTAATAATATTTGTCGACATTAAAAAAAAGTGGCAACTTAACTTAGCTAAAAGTTTATGGCATTTAGGGTACTTTGAATATTATTGTATTATTGATATTTCAATCTCTAAAATGTGTTTGTGCCATTAGTTGCAGTATTTCTCCTAGTAAGTTAGGTAGTCCAGTATGTACAATTTTTTTTATTTTGTTATCATTCACTTTGTTTTTTTTTTCAATGATTGTATTTGCTTTTTTCGTAAAAAAAAAATAGCAATGAATGGGCTTAAACAATTTGTACTTGGTAGGTAAGAAAATAGCTTGTAAAGTATTTTTCCTGCGCTTAAACTCATCCTGTGTATTTTAATCACTACTTTAGTATTTTAATGTATGAAAATCACAATATATGACATTGATTCATGACATTTGGTTTGATAATTCTTCTGTGATAATATTCCATAACAATAGAAAATTCTATATTTGTTACCTATTGAAATTTTAGGTTAATGAATTGCGAGGTAATTTCCATGCCGGTGATATTACATGCTACTCATCTACAATGAATACTAAATAGAAAAGACTACTCTTTTATTTTGAAGCACCAAAAATCAGAATATGGCTTAAATCTGTGTATATTATGTTAACTTTATTAGTATTGTTCACGTTATTGTATTTTCACTATACTAAGACTATTAAGCCTTAACAATGCTGAAAAGTTTTAATTTTTTTAAAGTATTAAAACTAGCTGGATCCTGCAGACATCATGCTGCCATCTGTATAATAACTAGCTAGATGTAGGATATACAATATTAATAATAAGCAGCACAAAAAGTTTCTTACAATTTTTGACTGAACAATGTATAAGTGAAACAATAACAATACAAATATCCATTTTCATACACATAGTTAACATAACCAACCAAAAAGTGTTATTTTAAATAAAAGTGACAACTGTGTATGTACTCACCAAAAATAGATACTGTAGCCCATAAACTATGGAGTTAACTGTTAGAACTGGTTTCCAGTCTTCTCTCAGTATATTAAGACATACATTTCCTTCTAAATCTATATTAGGATGATATACTGCTGTTTCACATTTAACCTTAGGAGGCTCATGAGGATAGTTAGGACCTACCTGCAAAGAAAATCATTACCATGTTCAAAAAAATAAGTATTTCTTATCAAAAAAATAAACTAAAATACATAATAATAAGCAACAAACCTTACTTATAATATATATTCTTTAAATACAATTTATTTAATATACAGTATAAAACAGAAGAGTGGCTATATGGAAAGCAGTGTAAAATTAAGTAAACATTTATTTCTTTTTTCAATTTACTGAATATAGTGACAAGTTTACCACATACCTCCAATTTATAATATATAATATCATTGAAAACAAAAGGAAAAATGCTTGCTATAACTCTTGTTTCTCCTCACAATTTTAAGCTTATTATGCACAAATTATAAGAATCATCAGCTCTATCAATGATAGGACCACAGTTGGAATTTTTATACATAATTGTGACTTAAATACAAATTTACATTTCAACAACTTACATAAAATATATATAGTTTTTTATGTAAGTTATTTAAGTGTAAATTTGTATTATTAGAAAATTACTATAGTTATACAGTTGCATTAGAAATATTTGTCTCTTATTGGTGTACATGTACATAATTCATTATAGAAACATTTTTAATATACATATTTTAATGCAATTAACACAAAATTTACTAATCTAAGAATATCGTAATAAAACCTAACGACAATACAAATGTAGAAAATATGTCTCCATTTCGTACTCATAAAGTAAATTTGGTCAAATATATGCATTTAAAAAAAATCGATTTTTATGACTAAAATAATATTTATCATACTTTAGTTATTTAAAGTATCTTATTTTAGTAAGTATAAAAATAGTTATCTTACTTTAAAACTAAAAACAAATCTTCCTCCTCTGTAGAAACCTTCATCAGGGCATATTATTAGTTTAAAATTAAGCAAATCATCTGGATCTGGGAATTCTGTATTGCATGTCTTAGGCAAATTCAATTCATTCAAATCTGTAAGAGAATATATTTGTTATTGTAACATGTTATGGACAAAAGGGTTTGAAATAAAGCGTCAATTTATGATATTTCATGAAAGTTTTTAAATATAACTTCCTAATTTTCTTTTAAATTATCTCACCCTTCGTGATTCGCAATTGTGCTGCAGATGCCTTTTTTTGTGAACCTCCTGCTCTAGCTGAGCCTTCTTCATCTTTTTTTTGTTGTTTTAAGGAAAATAATTTGATCATTTTCTTGAGACCACAATACACTAAAAAGGAATTTATTTATTTCAAGACACGATTTATTTTGACAGCTTGTTAAGTTTCCACCTTTCAACTTGGTTTGAAAGTTTAAGAGAGCTTGCTATATTAAATAAAAAATCGCAATTTTTATCGTAAGCCACATTAAGATAAAGCCAAGAAACCTTAGTTTAATATCAGAAAAATGTCTAACAAATAAAAAAAAACATTTTTTTTTACTTTATGTATTATATTTATTTGTCTTAATTTAATATATGTATTTATATTTATTGGTCTTAAATAACAGTCTCTATTATGAACAGTTGTTGATTATGAATATGTTGTAAAGAAGAAAAATATTTTGAGATATATATTATAATAATAATTTTGAAACCATACATTTTTAACACAGACGTATAAAGAGCATCGCGTTGAAACATCGTCTTTCAACAAAAATGTTCCTGCTTCAGTAGTCGATCAATCTGGCTGAAAAATCGATGTTCTATTAGTACTTCCACCTTAGAAATCACTTAGTTCTTACTTTAGTAATGTCAGCAACTCTTTATACTTCATCTATTCCAGGAAAGAATACCACAATGTGACAATTTTTTTTTATTTTAACGAAGGTCAATTGTTTTCTTTAGTTTCTTCTAGCCTTTACAGGGGCACCACTTCATTCGTGATTTTAGTTCAGAGACGTGTTCCTTATTCCAGCGGGAACAAAATAATTTTTTTTTAGATCTTGTAAAAAGATCTTGAAAATTGGACGTCGGTAGCTAAATTAAAGGACGTTCTATTTAAAACGGCCTGGTGTTAATAGCAGCTGGCCTCCCGGATTCGATGCGATTCTAAGTCTCTCGCTAGGCTCATCAAGGTATTTCAACGCTCATGTTTTTGCTTATTTGATCGTTAAGGCGTTTTAGTAAACTGTTAAATCATTTTTAATTTGTTTAATATTATACAAACATGCAACATGATTTGGAATTAGAAGACAGTTTATTGCCATATCTATTCCAAACATGAGCTTAAGCCAGCGTAAAATTGGCTGGGAAAATGTTTATGTATTGGATAATGACACTTTACTTTACTTTAAAGGTTTCTAGAAATTTCAGCCAAATGACTGAATTTAGGCAATTGAATAGTAGGTAATTTTACAAGCTAACGAGCGCCAATGCTAGAACTAAATCTATTGTTTTATTTAATATTTTTTAAATATCGTTAGCAACAACTGAAAGTGAGTTAATAAATAGACTCAAAGTCGCTTCACTCCAAATTTTGAGCGTCGGTATTATCGCATATTGTACTATATAGAAATAAAATAGAAAATAAACAAACTCAATTTGACACATTTCAGTAGCGCTGAACAAAGAAACCGTTAACAATTTTAAATAATTTGAAATAGCTGTTATGCACCCCTCGTAGCTAGCTCTATTTCTAATAAATCTAAATCTCCTTATGCAAAGGCATCGCCAAAGGAGATGGGGAAGCAGCCCTCTCCTAGAGATTTAAGAATATAGGCAAATGAAAAGAAAAAACAAACAACCATGGTTTACATGGGGCACAGATTTTTTTAACAAGGTAGAGAGTTTAATGAAGATGACCTACGACCAGGACGGCCGATTGAGGCAACCACGCCAGAAATCATAGAAAAAGTAGAACAAGATACATATATAATCTAACAACAATTTGGAACGTAACTTTAACTTGAAAAGAACTTTAACTAACAACATATACAACCTACAACATATGAAACACCTAGAGTTAGCCTTAAAACGACTTAACACTTATGATCTTACGATAAGTACGGAAAGTCTGAATTCGAAAGACTGGAGTTAAATATCCTAGGCCATCACATAAGTAATTTAGGCATAAAATCTAGCAAAGAAACAATTATTACAAATTTGTCACAGTCTAGGAACTCAGACATTTCTTAGGAATAATACATTTTTATTTCAATGATGTAATACTCCTAGGACTGCTAAAATTCTAGCTCCATTAAACGCGTACTTACATAATGTCAAAAAACACCATAAAACTGTTATTAATTGGACTGAAACTGCATTAAAAGCTTTCAGACAAAATAAACAAAGCAATTAACAATGTATGAATATTATCGTATCCCGATGTGTCCGTACCAATCAGTTTAATAACCATCTGGACACTGCCTAGAAGAAACCTAAACTGGAATGTTTAGGTTTCTTCTAAAAAATACTGAAAATAAAGTAAATACACACGAGGATGTGACAAAACTATCACAAGTACTATCATCTATGCCAAATAGATGTTCCCATAATAGAAACAAAGACTGACTTATTAACCTGTTCTCACGTGTTCTTAAGAAACGAGGCAAGAAAGTCATTAATACCAGTCTATGAAGGACTATTCAAAGTCAGTTAAGTGTCACCTCAAATATGTCAGTATGTCACTGGCAGACGATATGTCGGTTCCACGTTTCGATGCTAAGAATATGCACAACACTCCATCACCGGAGTCAATTAGAATTCCACGCACACTTAAACAGAGCGCCGCTTTAACTCCAACACCTATAACAACATATAAAAAGGTTAGGTTGTCGTGTAAAAAAAGATTTGACGATGTGTCAAACACATCGAGCTTATCGGCAGAACATTTCATTCAACAACGCACTTGAGCATTGGATACTTATTACTCAGTTGCATTGGCGGATTAAATGTTGACGGCGCCCTAAGCAAACACCTTATCGGTGCCCCTTCTTCTCTGTAAAATCTTCTCTAGTTAGTCTTTTCGTTGAAAAATTTTGTCCGCGCGCCCCTTTATTATGTCGCACCACTAGGCACGTACCTAGTTTGCCTAAAGGATAATCCGCGCCTGCTCAGTTGCGTTATCGCACTACAATCGCACCAACTTTAAATTATCGCTATCAGTAGTCGTGCTCGTGAGCGCAATAGTCACTGGTCACTCTGTACGTCGCATGCAGCACAAACGCCATTACACAGACAATCGTCGCGGCCAACGTTACTGTCACTTCATCAACAAAAATAGTGCAATGGCAGTTCAAATAAAACGACAAAGTACGCTTAAATAAAAGTTAATAATATTTAAACCAAAAATACAAAGACCAATGGGAAAAACGAAAGCGAATATTTTATTTTCTTATTAAATTTTATACACTATTTTTATTTGGAATATGTAATAAATTTTCATATTTTTATTTAAATTTGTGTAATATTTTGTTGTGTTATTCTTTTGCCAAATTTCGAGTACACACTTGAGTTAACTTAATTATAAGTTAACTGTATATGTGTGAACTATATATGTTTAATCTAAGAGTAAAGTGTAAGTGTAAACACGTCCATACTATTCTTTCGTCCCAATGTTTAAACTGGAGTAATCATTAAGATAATGATTGCTACGCACAAGCCAATCTGGAGTAAGAAAGTAATTCGCTCGGTAAACATCTGAACACGAACACGTCTCTTATTTTACCGTACCTTCTGACACATTAAACAACACAATATAAACTTCATACGGTACAACTTAAAGTCCAATAACTTTGGTGATCCGAACCACTTTTTTTCACGATAACTTGCAATGTAAAAAGCAATTCCCAAATTAACAGGGAGTACTTTTATTTAATATTCATATAAAGGCTGCGATCCAGAACTATGAACGATAATAACCTTTATGTTAAGGAGAGAAATGAAAAATATTGTATTTGTCTTCTACATGTACTAACTACTAAATTTCCCTATTCACGAATTGTATGTGTCGTAATATTCATATACTTTTCTTATATTCATGTAGGAAATAAATAATCACAATGATGTACTCAGGGCCTTAGGCATCTAGGTGCCTCGGACGAGTCAAGCATCTGGCGATCCCTTTACATCTTTTTTTTTCTTTTTAGAAAAGGCAAATGAGCACGCCTTCAACTTAGATAGGAACAAGCTTCCTTCTTCATGTCCCATGTGGTTTGCAACTACGAGTAAGAGCGACCGCCCAGTTCGCGCTCCCCTAAAGTCGTGAGTCGTGAGAGTCGTAGTGAGTGTACTACACGAACATTGCTGCTGCAAAATTTACAGGCGCTTCGAAACTCACTGTAAATTAGGAATAATTTTATATAATATCTCGTTGTGAAATCGCTAAAAACGAAATCAATTTTCAATTATTTTTAATTTTTCAAAAACTTTGATCATTTAATCAATAACAATGAATTAAAAGTAGCAATAATTTCTGGAGTCGTTGTTATCGATTTATTTCCTTTTTATCAGGTATTTCACTGCGAACTTGGACTTTAATGTTTATTAAATGGTATTAGCTTATATTACGAGTATATACAAAAAAAATACAATTCTTCTAATATGTCATAAACCATAAAACGAATATAAGAATTATAAAATATCACCTAGATACATTATAAATTTCGTTTTAAGAGATTTACATGGATTATTGTTTCGAGAGTTATCGTAGGACATCAATAGAGACAAAAATATGACTTTGTATTCTAATTAAAAGCCTCGCTCGCTTTTCTTGTTCGGTTTATTAAATATTTTATCACAAAGTTTTAACCGACTACTTCCTGAACAAACTGCTTAAAAAAATATAAAAATGTGGGGATATAGTTCACAAGTATCAATTTGATATCAATTTAATTTTATTCAATTTACACATTTCGAAATTATAAATAAAAAAATGAGCACACCCTTGAATTTGTCATAATTTTTTTTAAAGATTTACGAAACATTACTCTTTTGAAACACCGATATATCAACTAATAATGCATATTTCGACAATGTGATTGCATAAAAAAATTGCACATTTTCTAAAATAATTCGCACTTTTTATAGATTTTCGATAAGTTTGATAATTATATAAGGATATGCAAAAATAATTCACCGTATCAATATTTTCCCAATTACAAGATACCAATTTAATTGAATATTGGCTAAAAGAATATTTGTCTAATGAAATATGCAATCAGTGCTTTAGCAATTTTTTTGTTATTAATCACGAGCAGTTTTTAATGCTGTTTGTGTATTGTCGAACGATTTTTTTTATTAACAACACAACGAGCGTGTTATACACGAGCGCGTTGTCTCAAATTTAAGCGTCAGCTCAAATTATTTAACGTAAAATAATAGCAGCAGCGATTGTTTTATTATATTTGATCGTTCGAAGTAATGACTATATCGCCCATTCGCTACATCCAATAAATAAGATAAAATACTACTAGTGCTTGTCAAGTGGTTTCTAAAAATTTTGTAATTATATTGTTATCATTATGGTTTTTTGTTTTAGTTTAAGATTGTTTTGATTACTACCATATACAGAAGATGCATACAAAAGAAATTCTTTCACTAAAACTTTAGGAGTTGATGGAGAAAATGTAAGAACAAAATTGAAGGTCTACCTGAAAGAATTAACATTTTATGTAGTTTTTATATATAAAGTGGTCTTATTTAACATGAAGAAACAATTGTTGAATTAGGCCATTACATTGCATGTTGCAGAACATTAGACAACATTTGGTTCGAAAAAAACGATTTTTTTGACTAGAGTAAAATTTGAGTTTAGACTTTTGAGTAGAGTAACATTGGATATTAATAAGATGCACATTCTATTTTACGTAAAATGTAATAGTTCGTCAGGTAAATTATTAAGACATTTTGTTATTCGTATTAAAATAAATTGATTGTTTAGTAATTAAGATTATAATAATAAAATAAAGTTACCTTTAAATATACAGTTATTAGTACCTTAATGATTATATGTACGAGCCCCAATGCAAAATACTTCGTCTAGTGGGAAAATTTTCTCTGTGAGATTTTTTCTAACTTTATTATTTTTGTCTTTCTATATAAAATATTAAACTGTTCTACTATCG
>JAOCPS010000023.1:2556376-2574413 GCA_025505425.1 Graphium colonna | reverse complement strand
TCAGCTTATCCCTTATAAATATAAAATATATTTCATTTCATTATTAAAAAATAGCAGATAGCGGCGGTCGGCATATAGTAAAAAAAATTATAAAGAAACATTGATTGTACAAAAAACATTAAAAAATAATGTTAATAAAACAAATAATACAAAATAATAAAAAAAATCAGGTTATTAAAAAACAGGTACTAGAAACTATGCCAAGCACAATTTTTGATTTTCAAATAAAGCTAGCCTGAGTCGTTTAAGGATCTTTATCGTTAAAGGATAAAAGGACAGACCGGATAAAGAAAGAGAAGTATATGACGTCAGGAGGCGATTATGCTTCGAACGAAGATTGTTTGTTACTGACGTCGCATTGGTATTGAAAATGGGGAGATATGTATGATGGCGTAGACGAAGAGTCAAGGAAGGAATACAAAGTGAGGGCTCGTAAGAAGCGTCGCTGGCGAATAGGCAGCCACTGAAGTGAGTATAGTGCCACTTTAGTTCAGCCACGTTATTTCTCCAACATGATGAAGAAGCAAAGCCTCTGTATTATTCTATTGCACAACCTATTTTTCTACAGAATTTTAGTTTAGAATCTGATTACATTTCCTTTCACCATATGTTCAATAAATAATTTAATAAGAATAATTTGCTTATAAAAAATACGTTCTTTAGTTCAAATGTTAATTTGCTTTTAACTTGTGCTAGGCGCTTCGAGCAAATAAAAGAAAAAGATCTCAAAGGTTTTGTGTCGTAGTTAACACTGGTTAATCTTAAATTTTTAGTTTTGGTCTGATTTACCCAGATGCTTATGCCTGTATTTTTTTATGGAAAGAATGACAAACGAGCAGATGGTTCACCTAATAGTAAGCGATCCTGTCGCCCATAGACACACGCAGCATCTGGAGAGTCGCGAGTGCGTTGTCTACCTGGGAAACTGGATAGGAAGGGGTCGGGATTAAAGATTTGTAGGGAAAAAGAGTAGAAAAAGGAAAGGGTAGACATGGCCTTCCGGAAACCCCAAAATTCATGCATACTTTATTTTATGCCGACTTTATAAAGGGCGATGGTACTTCCCTGGACGAGTTTTGCTGTGAAAGTGCAGAAAAATCTGTGCAAAGATGTTATGCTCTACCACCTCATTTGGTATTCCTTGCATCTTAGACGGAATTGTGTTGTCATCCATTATTAATAATTGATTTGAAAAAAGGTATTGTATAATTAACTTTGAAACTATGCGAAATATTCTGCCTTATTTGTTGATACACTTAATAATAAAAGCAGTAAAAAAATGTACTGTTTTTTGGAACGATATTGTTTTTTTCATCGATATTTGTACTGGAAGTGTAGAAAAATTTAGTAGACATAAGACATAAGACAATCTTCATTTGTACAAACATGGTATACTACATACAATACATGCAAGTTATTTAATACAAAATAGTCTAACATGTTCAGCCACATAACGCGGCATACAAATTTACATTACAGATGGCGCGCCACTAGATTAAACTGCAAATTATATTTAATATTACAAAAATATTTCTTTATTAATAAAAAATTATCATACAATGCTTCTTCTTACTAAAAACCACTATATTAAGATATAATAATTTATTTAAGTGGCTATATTCTAAAACTATTTAATATTCCCCACGACGAAGGTAATTTATTAAAAATAATAGGAGCCATACAAGAATGGTTTTGCGCATAAGAGCAGTTTTAGGGTTATGGAGACAGAGTTTGGAATTATTACGTCTGAAAATATATTTGGGTTTGATCTAATGAACAACACCGTTTCCAATATGTAGAATGCGGGTACCGTCAATATTTTTAGTTCTTTAAAGTAAGGTCTGCAGCTGTCTGTATTTTCAAGTTTAGTTTTTGTTAGCAGAAAAAGTTTCTAATGCAGACATAGTAAGACTATCATTTTGAAATGTGGTGCCTATTAATTTATAGGTAATATGCTTTTTATATTTTTCGTACGGTTTCTATATATTTTTATTCTTTTAACTTTCATTTTTATTTGTTTTTAAATATAGTCTTAACTAATTAACTTGAACAAACAGTATTCAAGCATTAATTGGTCGGATATATCCAACTTTATAGATAAGCTGAATATATCCGACAAATTAATGAATGATACACATACTAATAAACCATTTCATTGATCTAAGAAAAAACATTACATAATAAAATACATAATACGGCTATCAACCAAAAACAGCAATAGAAAGTACATACACCAAAAAAGAAGTAAAAAATAGTAAAAAAAAAAGTAATTTTTGTGAAAAACGGCAGCATTAAAAACATCATACATTTTCGACTCGGCTCGTTGATTGATTGTATATCACTTCTAAATCAGTCTCAGTATCTGGAAAATCAGTACTATCTTGTATAATTGTTTGTTTATTGCAATACAATCGCCGAAAACATTAATATAGATAGCCCGGACCAGTTCTAAGACCACCAACAAGATATATAAATAAGAATCCTACATGCATAACTCTATGGTTTGTAATCTCTGTGGCTGTAACGTGCATACAATGCTTTTCTTAGTTTGCGTCGCCGTTCTTTTTGTGGCTTCAAGTAACTGTAATCTCTATATTTTGAATTTAGAAAACTTTGTGGATTTTTTATTAATGTTTTAAAATTTTAAGGTGCTCAAAAAGATGGGGGAGCCGGTGATCAGCGAGTCTGCCGGGAATACAACACGTACTATAAGATTCAGGGCAGCTGCGATTCTTACGTGGAATGTAACGTAAGTTGTATAGTCTATAACTGATTTCAAAAAGAAGGAGAAGGTTTTTAATTCGACTGTTTATTTTTTTATTTCTCCGCAAGTTCTAAACCGATTTGCAAAATTCTTTTTCATTTTAAATTATGTAATTACAAGGTCAATCGGTCCAATACTTTATTTTAACATCAAAATCACTGAATATAGTATCATAAATGTTAATTTTTAAAGCGTTTGAAAAGTCGTTGTTAAGTTGGTGAAAAAAATTAATATTTCCTTTTTTTTATTCGCCTGATTTATCATAAATTTATTTTGCTCTCTTGTATTTTCACAGGCTTATAAGGCAACATATAAGACATGTCCCGATGGTCTTCACTTCGTACGCGAAGTAAAGTGGCCAGAATACCCTTGTGCCTACCCGTCAGATGCCCAGTGTGATTTTAGTGATGCTCCTCGTAAGTATTATATTTATTAATGTTGATGTATCCTGTCGATAACAATCTTGAATCTGGTAATATGCGAAGTTAAATTTGTGTTCTTTTTCATAATTAAAATTAAACAGTGTACATCTAATTTAGTTTATGCCTAAGTTTAATTTAGCGCAAAAGTCTCACAAAATTATAAGTTCCAACAAAGTAATTACGTATTCATTAATCGAAATACTAAGCAAGAAAATGTTGTTTGTCATATTTAAAATTTACGTAAATAAATGTATAGTAATTCCATGATTATCTTAATATCAAGGCAAATAAAATTCGACGAGAATTAAGAAATACATGCGAGCAGTTACTAAATTTCTCTACTTTTCAAATAATTTAAAACGTATTTGTCACAGAAATGATTTAAAATTATTTAAAATTTAGGTGTACACACATAAATTGTTAATTTTTTGTTGTTTGAATATATAAGATTTCGGTACAGTTTTTCGTTAATAATAAGGCTATATACATGCCGAACCCCTTCCGTAGTCTAGAGGAATAGGCACTTGCTTTACAAATCGGGTGTCGTAGGTTCGAATCCCGCGGGGGATAACGACTATGGGTTGCTGTTTCTTGGTTGGATTAGGGCATGGCGGACTGATTACTGATTGCTAAAAAAGAAAGGCGATGATTGCGTCGGATGGGCATGTAAAAAGTCAGTTGCGGTTGTTAAGAACTCCTTCGTTAGTCATTTTAAATACCCTGACAACTAATCCATCCTTGGAATACTGTTTATCCCTGTGGGTTACGGAGGTGAGATACCAGTAGCTTCATGTAAAAAGTTAATAACATTTGGTTGGATTAGAAGTAGATCACAAGTAATTTGGAAATAAGGCTAGGAGGCTAAGGGACGGCTGAGGACGTAGGATGTTCCTCACTAAGACAGCGAAAAGTTTACATATTTTGTACAAATTCATACTTTTTTCATTGACAGAGAAAGCAATGCCTACGGCGGAATGTAAACATCAATACGGAATGTTCGTCTCACCATTGGCCTCCCGCACCGAGTGTGGCAAGTACCGCATGTGCGTAGAGGGTAAGGCCTACGAAATGGAGTGCGCTACCGGTTTGGCCTTCAACCCCGAGACTGGCGTCTGCGACTGGCCTAATCTTGTTAAGACCTGCGACGCTGATGGTAACATCTTTTTACAAGGGATGAAATATTTATGAACTGAAACTTTTTTAGACGCTGCGAGGATAAAATTTCAAGATCGCGTCACGCGTCACTCATCAGTGATTGAAAGAGAAAGACTGTATTAAGATTCAATAGAAATAGCATATTAACATAAATAGCACTTTAATTAACAAAGGTCTAAAATTTGAATTCATAAAGAAGTTTCATTTCTGATAGATGTACACAGTACATCTACAATTTTTTGTATATAGGAACCATAAATAAAATGATTTGACGAAATCAATTACTTATTCTAGCGTACTTGGGATTCAAGTGCCCAAAACCGACATACGACGAGTTTGGTCGAGCTTTGGTGGAGAACTTTGGGTGAGTTGATATTTTGAGCAAATTTTCTTCTCTGAGTATTATTCTCCCGTATATCACATGGGTATTTTTATTCACTAGCTATTGGCTGCGGTTTCACCGGTGTATTTTTTTAAAATAAATTTTTTCAAAATAAAAGTTGCTTATTCCCTATATCATTAGCAATCTGTTAGTCCAACTTTCACCCTAATCAGTCTAGCCGTATCGGGGATAAGCCGATCCAAACAGACAGGCAGACAAATATTAAAATAATCTTCTTTTTTGTGTTGCAATTGTGACATTACAAATAGATTATTTAATTTCTTTATTTATAAATTATTGTGTATGTAAACTATAATTTGGAGTCGTTAAATTAAATATAAAGGATGATTGGTGAGTCACCATCATGTTTATGTAATAAAATTAGGGCCATAGTTTTAGCCCAAATTTTCCAATAAATGGATGAAGTGTGCCGGTACAGCGTGTTGCTTACACAGCTGAGCACGCCGCAAGTCATCAACCACCCCGCCACCCCGGCCACGCCGTGTTCGCTAGCGGGAACATGAATAACGTGATTTTTTTTACTTCAGATTATGTTCACTCAGTGGTAAATCAATATTTCTTTTAATAATATTTTTATTCTTCATATATGATCCCCACATGAAACGTCTTAAAGTATTGAAGGCGACTCACCAGCCACACTGTATATGTCACTTATATAATATAGTTTAGTAAGTGTAGAGTGATATTGATGTTTATTTTTGCTACAGCATCGAGGGCAACTGTCGTTACTTCTACTCTTGCATTGAGGGCTTGGCTCGTCTGCAGCTCTGTGACAACGGCTATGCCTTCGACAAGAGTGTCAACCGCTGCGTTGACGCCACCCACGTCAAATGCAAGGATGAATAATACACGTAATCTTTAAAAACATATAAAATATTTTGATTATCTAATTTATTAAATGTCATGCGTACTAATTTATTTTAATAAATGGTATAAATTAGTATTTTTTCGCGTTTTATTTACCTTTTTCTTTAATAAATTATATTCTGACGAAAAAACTGATAAAGTCTTCCTCAATCCTGAGCACCGTGATGGCCCCGGCCAGTCACCATCCTGACTAAATGTCTCCTATAATGTGGATCAGGGCTTCATGGATGGCTGTGCCAGTACTTGAGCCAGTGACTTCAGCCTCCTGATCAGACCATCTTGTGGAATTTCGTCTTCTGGATCTTGTTCCTGCCATTTTTCACTTCTACTAATAAAAATATTTAAATGCAACCTTTCCCAAGGATAGCGAACTCCGACGTGGCAGGTATGCTACTTATTATCACTCATTTAACTGCCTTCGTGACCTTGTGGTAAGGTCCATACTTTAGATATCGGAGGTCGTGGATAGTATCTCGCAGGGGGTTAACTCCCAAATGCGGGCAATGTGAGCTGATCAACCGATTACCTGAAAATAAATAAGACACATGTGTTGGATAGGTGTGTAAATGTCGAAAAGGAGCAGGGACCGCACCATCTGTGTTTCGGTATACATTTTTCTACTATAATATCTCCTGCGCAGTTGGCTAACTTCTGAGAACAGAGAGCCAATTATTTAATCAGTATTCCTCAATACTTCATATAAATATTGAATTTTTGTTAAATCATTTAAAGGTTTTAATTATTTTAGGTAATTGTATTTGTTACATCAGTCACCCTCAATAAAGAAATATTAAAAAGAAATTAATGTTATTTATAGCTTAAAAAGTAAAACTTTATATTTAATATTTATGGTTAATATTATAAAGGACAAGTTTGTATATTTGGATATTTATTACTCGGAACTAAAAAAACGGATAAATAGATTTAACGCAATTTAACAATTTCAACTCTGAACTGGGGCACTGTTTTACCAGCTTTTCCATTTTCCCGTATCGATAATTTTAGGCAGTTTCTCAAATAAGTAGATTTGAGAAACTCCCTCAAATTATTTCCAGCTCTTTACGATCGGTTTAATTCCATGGTATTGTGAGTTGCTTTGGGTGCGTTCTTATCATTTATTGATGTACTATTGGAAGAGTTCAGAGAAATTATACAGATTAGTACCTGCTGCGGTGTTAGCAAATCGTGCAACTCGACAAACTACTAGTTACCTTCGTCATCATCTTGATTATTAGCAATCTGCAATCTATGACACAGAAACGATTTTGCCACTCACGCATGTGTAATCAATTGTGACCAGCGGTCCTGATTGATATAACTTAAGGATCTTCACGAGAAAAGTCTGTTACTTTAGAAACGCTTTTTTAGCTTCCCTGGTATTTCATGTCTATGGGCAATGGTGTGTTCTGTATGTGTGAAATGTGCCCGATTCACTGAAAACGAAGGTTTTTTTTTCTGAATTTAGTCTAAATATATTTTCACAATTCATGTTCCAAACCGTCAAAACTGACGTTACAATAATTAACCATTTCCATCAAAAGACTTAAATAAGTAATGAATGCAGAAATGTGTTTAATTGCATGTAGAATCTTATATGTCATGTGGTTTGTTGTTTATAAATATAGGAGTGATTTTATCTTTGGTCGTGATTTTGGTTTTGCTTAAATTCATCTCCAATCCAACATCGTTACTAGTAGCTGATTTACCATTATATTTAGTTTGTCATTATTTTCTAATAGCAGGATGAAATTGTCTGCAAATCTCAGATGACTAATGAATTTTCCACCAATATTTATTCCTTGCTGTGGCAATTTCTTCTTGCTCCTATGTTGATTAATTAATTACTATGTTGCAGTACAGATATAAACAATTTAGGTGTTATTGGATTGCCTTATCTTACCCCCTCGGTATATATAAAAAAAATTTCCTGTCTTCATTAATTTCACTTTGCTTCTGCTGATACCGTTAATGTTTTTTAGGATGTATGTGAATTTAGTATTCACATTTTAATGCATAAGCGCTTCCCATATGCCATTATGAGATATAGAGTCGAAAGCCTTCTTATAATCTGTGTGATACAATGATCTGTGAAACTCCAGACATTTTCCTATCATTTCACTACGTGGATATGATCATTAGTACTAGAGCTTAACCTGAAGCCGATTTATTCGTAAGGTTGTTGGCTGTCTATTTCTTAAGTTATTCTGTTTCGTAGACAAGAGGCAAACAGCTTGTACAAACATGACATGTGCTCATTGGTCTGTAGTTTTCTATGTTTGTTGGATCGCATTTTTTGTAGAGAAATACAATTTCTGATACGGTTCAGCTCTCTGGCACATGCTCTACGATAAAGATTAAGGGAAGCCTACTACTTGCCCCACTGTTACAACATGTTGAACAGATGTGTAAGGGGAGCAAGTGGTAAGTTTTTAGCATGTTTGAAATGTTCATTTCTGATTCTATCAGGTCCTAGGAATTTTTCTAGCTTTAATTTAAGAATGCGTTTCAAGATTTCTAATTTTCAAAACATTTCAACATTGGTTTTGGCAATGGTTACTGGATGATTGATAACTATTTTATTGCTGCCTCATGTGTTGAATTTCGTTAACTATAAAGGTTAGCATAGAAACCAGTTGCTATGTTAATTTTTACTCCGGCAAGTTTTTTGCCCATAACAGAGAGACCGAGTAGGGAGGCGCGCTCATTGTTTCAGCGCGACTTGCCTGTGGGGAGGTTGGAGTTGTCTCAGAAGAGGGGTTGCTTAGGTGATTAGAGACAGGTCGCGGAAGTGTGCGAATGCGTTCCCGTGACCCTACTAATATGCTCTGAGGTGAAACATTATGGAGTTTTTAGTCGGCGAGAGCTCGACATAACTCGCCTTCCCTCTGCAAGACCAGTATGCGTTTTCTGCATTTCCTCTGCATAAAATTTAAAAAATCATGCAACTGACATTAAATGTAAAGGTTAACTTAGTATGCCTATTGTCTGTTACATTAAAAAATCTTACGACTGCCAATTAAAAAATCGTTAGGCAAAACAGCTATTCTCTAATTACCATAAAAGTGTCAAGTACATTAATAAAGAACACCGTTATAAAATACCCGTATTGTGGGTATAAATATCAATTTAATATTTGCGAATGTATGATTTGGTATCTTGAGATCTGTTCAGTGAATACCTTCAAAATGTTTTTCTTTGTTTGCTTCGTTGGACTGTTTGTGGCATCAAGTAAGTGTTTAACAAATAATAATTTATTATTTTTCACATGATTTTTTATCTTCAATAACACTTTTAATTTTAAGGTGCTCAGAGTGAAGCTGGAGACGCTGTCTGTCGGGAATACAACACATATTATAAGATTCAAGGCAGCTGCGATTCTTACGTAGAATGTAACGTAAGTTTAGACTTTTAGTTGGCTCGCTTTTTAATATCTTTATAATTTCAGACATCTTTATAATTTTCCTGTTTATTTCAGGCATACAAAGCTACATACAAGACATGCCCCGACGGTCTTCACTTCATCCGCGATGTAGTGTGGCCCCAGTATCCTTGCGCATATCCGTCAGATGCTCAGTGTGATTCCAACGATGCACCCCGTATGTATTGCTACAGATAACATAATATAACCAAACATTTGTTAACTATACGCTATCCAAATTTATTCATCTTTCTATTGACAGAGAAAGCAATGCCTACGGCTGAATGCAAGCACCAATACGGATTTTTCGCATCACCATTGGCCTCCCGCTCCGACTGTGGCAAGTACCGTATGTGCGTGGAGGGCAAGGCCTTCGAAATGGAGTGCTCAACTGGTCTAGCCTTTAATCCCGAGTCAGGCCGTTGTGACTGGCCCGATCTAGTTCCATCCTGCGACGCCGAAGGTATAACTTCTGCATCGTTTTTTTGCATAAAATTCGTTTTATACCCTTAAGTGATATATTGATCTGACTAAACGAATGATTTTATTTCAGCATTCCTTGGTTTTAAGTGCCCACCAGCTACCTACGACGAGTTCGGTAAAGCCTACGTGGAGAACTTCGGGTGAGTAGATATTCTTTTGAAATAGCCATTATCGTCTGTATTACTTTATTGATTTTATTCTTCTCCTGCTATAGCATCCAGGGAAGCTGCCACTACTTCTTCTCGTGCATGGAGAACGTGGCGCGGCTGCAGCTCTGCGACACCGGCTACGCTTTTGACAAGAGCGTCAACCGGTGCGTGGACGCATCCCATTTCGTATGCAGGGAATAAAATACTACTTAGAATGATATTTAAATAATTTTATTTATTTCAATAAAGTATTTTTAATAAAGTATGACTTGTTTGTCCTTGCGAAGGAGACTATGAGTTACATGTAATGGTGTGATAAAAAAAGCTTCGTATTCCACACGAGTGTCAATATCACACCACCAACATTTTTAGAAACAATCAATTCGTTAACTACTCTGAATTAATAACGATATATAGGCTCATTTTGTTTGAAATTATTGACATAATCCCTGTGCAAACATATATTCAAACTTTTACTGTCTATTTCTTAAAATCATTGTATTACGTTACATTAGCTGCATCGATAATAGAAGTTATAGTTTAAAAATAATAAAAATTTACAATATATTACAAAACACTGTAGCAATAACAAAGGACATATGTGTGTCACTAAACATCGCCTATCACATAAGCGATGTCGTGTAAATAAAGCACATACATGAAACGAATGCAGTGTCGGGAAGGGCTAAACAATCTTGAGGTGCTTTCATCATAAAAACGATGTTTAGAGATTATTAAATTGAAATACATTCTAATATAGTTAGGTAAACAAATAAAGTTTATTATGCTAATGATAATAAAAGTGTAGACATATGGGTAATTAAATAAGGAAGACTGGCCAAATGTCTATGATTTGATGCTTTATACTTAATAACTGAACTCAAAACAATAACCAATAGTTGGTGGTAATATTTGTGGAGTTTATCTTAAAATACCGTTAAAATAATGCAGAGTCGCTATCTCACAATATCTATTAAAAATTGTCGATCTAATAAAATCAATAAGAAATCACGTCACAATTATATAATACAACGTATATCAAACGACTTGACTTTTATAATATCACAATATGTGTGGAGTCCTGCTGCGACGTGCGCAACGGACCATGGCGCAGAGGGCCTCCAGCGCGTACCGTACCGTATCGTACGAGGCGGCGTGCCTAATTTCCGAGAGCCTCCCCTGGGACCTCGAAGCCGGGGTTCAGGCGGAGGTTTACTGAAGAAGGTCCCTGATGCGGCTGAGGGGTAAGGAATTCCTCCTGGAAGAGATCGTTCGCTGAAGTAGAGAGGGTCGCGACGATCTTTTCCGGCGATGGGAGGAAAGGTTGGCGGATGCCTTGGCGAGCAAGAGGCTGGTGGAGACCACCCGCCCCGTCCTGCGCAAGTGGGTGCAGGCGAGACATCGGGAGTTTACTTACTTCCTTACGCAGCTTACTACAGCAGGGCCTAAACAGCCGTGTCCTGTGAGAAGCAGCGTTGTGGGGATTGGGTCGGATCCCGGGTGTCACCACTGTGCATCCAGCGCCGTGGACATGGCCGAACACACGCTCGCCGTATGTGCCCACCGCGCCACGCTCGTTGGCTCAGTTGGGCGGGACCTGTCGCCAGCTGACATCCGAGTTTGGCCATCAATAATTTCAATACGGATAATGAAAATAAAACTTATCAAGCGACGCGACATTAAATTTTCCCTGGTGTTACAATATCTTGCATACATCTTTTGGTAATCTTATCAGGCGTCTATTGGGCAGGGTTTCTCGCATACAAAATTATCGTTAAATAAAATATCCCCGAGTGCCTTCACTGACAACTAATCCATCCGGAGGCGGATGCCAGATGCCAGTTGCTCTGTGAAAACTGACATTCAGGTAATATTTGGATAAGAACCCGACCCCAAATAATTTGGAAATAACGGCAGGAGGAATAAGATACATAGAATATGTCCATCTAGCAAAATGAAGTTTACCCAAAGATCAGTCGCGTAACGTTTTCTTATCCTTTTTCCTCATATCCAATGAAGTAATTTACCCGTAGTTGGTAACACCAGCAACTATTTGGTCGTTTTATACAAGATGAAAGGCATAGAAAAGTCTTGCTGTTACTTCTTGAAAATCTATTCGGTATTAATATTAAGAAGTCTTTAAGCGCGCAAAAACGTACGTGTCAAACATCAGTCAAATGTACATTTTATTTTTAATTATTTAATGTTTTTATTAGGGAATTTATTAAAACCGATTTTTAAAAATAGATATCCGTGACTAACGATAAATCTCCACATTACGTACAGAGTTAGCTTTGGGCCAGCGTGTAACAGAGTAAGCTTGTCTCATGAGGTTCTTTTATAAATTTATAAGCAGTTTTACAAATGTGACTTTTTTGTATATTCTAAATCATTCTATATGTTAACTAAGAAAAAAGTGAATGAAAGTTCAAATTTCATTCAAATCTATTTATCACTTTTTGCGCGATGGAGTAACAAACATACACATTTATTAGCATAAACAATGACATAAACAAAGTTTTTGTACTTTAGGATACCTAAATATTACCGAATTATGCATCGTATAATCGTTTATTTCCCTTGCTTGCGTGCTCCTTGTGGAATCTTCATTGTTCTTGCACATCGTGGGAGGCAATTATTTACGCATGCGCCAAAAATAAAACAAAATATGATTTACAAATTTTATTGAAAGAAATAATCTGTACAATCTAAGAAAATATTGTATCACAAAAGGACGCTCTGTCAAAGGCACTACAGTACATCGTCCGACGCGGGATCTGTGTATATAATATTAATGTGAGAATTTACTGGAAACTGCACCAGTGTACAACTTGACTACGTTATTGACGTGCAGTCCCCTAGTAAGTTGTCACGTCCCGGCGGACCTCTTAACATCTAACAACAAAGTGATTGTCAAAAAATAAAGGAATAAATAACAATACTCTTATTCCTTCCGTGCCCCGAACTATTGGATACAATACAACTCTATTCATTAACCACTTCCAAAAAGCCCAGGGCGCGGCGATTTCTAATAAATGATTAAATAATTAAAAATATCATTACAAAAACAATAATTAACATGTCACAATCCAAATTGTTTCCATTTTTTCTTTTTTAATACTTGCAGTCTTTGATTTCGTTGTGACTACCAGCATTAAGCAATTACACATTAATAACTATGTACAATATTCGATGCGGAAGTAAATTATGCGAATTAATTCGAATAGGAATGCTCTGCAGAGCGGAGCGGCGTGGCGCGGCACGTGCGCCTTCTACGGCGGTCGAGACAAGACTGCGCTCTATCAATGCACGACAGACTGAAATTCGACAACTACCCGCAGACGACAAGGCTTTGCGAATAAAAAAATAATAAATTAGGCAAGTATACACATGTACAGAGCCGAGCCATCGTACGAGCAATCGCACTATCCTGATATGGAAATTAGTTCACTTTTGAATATTTTACTCTTACACAAACACTCCTGGCATAATTATTAGCATTTTTTATGTTTGTACAAGTGAATACAGTAGTTGAGATCATTCTGACTAAGGTCGCCGTCGCCACCGCCACTGCATTAAGCTAAAATAAAGAGGCATGTGCAAACACTACTACATTAAACATAAAAAGCCACAATCGTATATATTATTAATAAAAAAAAAACATGTCATACACAAACATATACAAGAAAAAATATAAATAGCTGCCCTTCGCGCTCTAAAACAAAATGGCATTTATGACTTAAAAGCGCTCAGGTACGTTCTATACGTGAATGTGTTTGTCATTGATTTTGCAAAATCAAAACTTACAAGGGAAATAGACATTTTTCCCTCCAATTTTAATCGAATGTCATGTAAATCAAACATGGCGGCGATTTACCGCCATTTGCATTTCTTCACAGATAATAATTATTTTTCGTACTAATCTAAAATCACCATTGGGTAATAATTTAGAGAGGCGTTGTTAGTTAGTCTTATGTATAATCGATGGCAAGAATTTACTGAATGTTAATCATTGTTCATTTTAGCCTCATTTCGGGTGAAACTACCCTCAATTGTCTCATAAATATTAGGAAATGCACGTTTATTGGATTTCTGAGTATTTAAACCTTCGAGTCGATCGATTCTTACAAGTTACGTCTGAAGGAGCGTACATTCCGATCTATCAATGTATAAATAACGAATCTATCAATTAGGTAACATGTCGTTTTCGTGTAAATATAAATAATTCATCGTAATCGTAAAGGCACGAAGTTGAAGTTGACACGTGGACCGATCTAAGCGATTGAAAAACTTTGCAGGTTAAGACCACGTGGATTTGTGGCACATCCAGCCGTTCCGGGACAAAAGTCGACCGCGGATCTCTACTTGTGTAGGAAACGAAGTTGGACACGACTGGCGCCAGCATGCTCAGTGGCTCAGGCCGAATAGCTTGAGGGCATTGAAGGCCGTCGCCAAGGCCACGTCCTGAGGACTGCGCCCCATGAAGCCGGCGGCCAACTCCACTATGGCGGGCAGAGCGCAAGGCTCGTTGCGCTGGAACGTGCAGTAGCGGTTCACGAAGTTCATGGATCTAACACACGGACAAATTCCAAAGTAAGTTAGTACAAGGTGACCGGTAAAACTAACGATATTAGAGGAGGATAGAGGAGAGCACTTGGTACACTTTTGTCATCATATTTACGTAAAAACATTAGGTGCATAGTTTTCGATAATTTTTTCCAATAAATAAATAAAGAGAGATTGCCAAGCGCACCTAATCGGCATTACGTAAGGCATAGGTCGTCATCCATTAATTAATTTCGAATATCTCTTGATGCACCAGTCGACCACGAAATTCATCAGTGTATAAGCTGATGCATAGAGTATAAAATTTAACCTCTGAGATTTAAATTTATCAATAGTCGTAAGTTATAGGATTATAATTAAGTGACCACTAATTCTAGTAGCTTAAAATAAATTAGATAAGTATACAACTACATCGCCGGACTGCATCTTAAAAAAATATTCATAAATAGCTTAAATAAGTCAATATTTAGCGAAAAACACTAATGACAAACAAGTACAACAAATAACATAATGGCATCTCACCTCTCTGTCAATGAATCCTTGACGTGCAGTGGCAGTTTGGAGGCTCTCATGTTGGGGTACATGAAGGGGGAATCAGTCTCTACTAGTAACTTGTCCAAAGGTAGGATCCTCTCTGAGAGCAGCCGTCTTATCCCACCGTCTGACTTGTCCTTGCAAATGTAGCCCGTGATGCCCAAGTAGAAACCCTTCTCGATGTACCTCAGGCCCTGTTCGACGGTTCCCGTGAAGGAGTGTATGACGACAGGCGGCAGGCGGTTGCCGAATTCGTCCAGGATCGTTATCAAATCGTCCTGAGCCTCCTTTTCATGAACGAATAACGGCTTCTGTAGCTCGCACGCCATTTCGACCTTGAATAGAAAATGGTTATTAGGAGGTTTGAAATAAAACGTTTCAACAGGCAGCCTTTACTGCAACCACCGAATAATAATATTTGCCGGAATTTTTTGTATCACTGATGATCAAATCTTCTGTTTCTTTGCACTTATTTCTTTTCAATCGACATTTAAAAGGGAAGACGTTGTCAATCGTTGAGTGATGTATCTGTTTTTTTATATATATGTTCTCGCGTATCTTCGTCATTTGTGAACTAGTTTTCAAAATTATTTTGTTGTATAAAAGGAAGTAGGCATTCGGTTACCATTATAATTATGTAATATACTTAGGGGCAGTTTTAAATAAATTTTCTAAAAATGAATGACACGTGGATACGATGCCGAAAGCGAACATATGGCCAGTTGGTGCAGTTCATTAACCGAAGGAGGGGCCACTCGCGCCTAGGCCCCCTAGGATGCTCATGCGCTCCTTATTTTTAATATTACTTTTACATTTACATCTTCATACATTATCCCCACGTATAGCATCCGTAAATACTGTCTCAAATTACAAATGGCGGATATAACGACTCACCAGTCCCCTGTATATTTATATTTAATTCAGGAAAAAGCTATCAAAACAAAGAGTGCACCTGTGCTTGCGCGTACATTTGTGCACTATAATATCTCCTGCGCAGTTGGTTGACCTAAGTAGATTGGCCGCCGAGGTTATAATTCGGTCAGGAGGACATTATATTTAGATGTACCAACGAAGTAAACGCTATCACAAGTAAAACAATAGTAAAGTTCGTGTCACCTCAATTATAAGTACAAACGTCATACAATATATTAAAGTGTTACGAAGAACAATGTCCATTTTTATATGGCCTACCGTATCAAGTTACATCAAGGTCAAACTTTTTTATTACTCATTATATTAACTCCTACAGAAGTACTTTTCGTAAAGAAATCGATTCATAGAAAATAGTTTCTATTGCATTCTACATCTCTATGAACGTTTGTGTAAAAGTTATGTATATAAAGCAAATTTGATACTTTTTTACTTTAAATTAATTTCCCTGTCCAAAAATAAAATTCTAGAAGCGTAACATCGTAAAGAATTATGGAAATAGTTACTATATTATTTTGACTTTGATGCAAGAGATTTTTTGGTACCGCTTTTGGCCATTGTCATTTAAAAACCAAACAGCATAATAACGTTAGAACATAAGCATTTTATAAAAAAGAGAAGATTTTCCATTTTGCCAAATGAAAAGCATAGGAATCGGAAGGAATTTACAAATAATGACGGTCAATAAAAAAACAAGATTTTAATAGTATCAATTAATAAAACGTCTCACAGAAAAAGTAAAAACATGAAAAATCTCAATAGAGCATTACAACCCTTAATATATAATAATTATTTTCCACAGAAAACAACGAAACCAACTTCAAACGTTCGTAAAACAATTTTTTTAGTTATTTTGATTTTAAAAAAGAAACGATTGGATTGTCATTAAAACCTTGTAACTATATCCGATGAAATAAAAAAAAGTATTTTCAAATACAGTTCAAAATTTCTGCTAAGTCAAAAACATACAGTCGAATTCAGATTTTTCCAAAATCGGCTGAAAGGGTAAAATTCTCAAAACTATTGGAGATACGGACGAACTCGATGCCAATAGCGGCCTACACGCACATTGCAATAATTTGCGTTGGTCCAAGGACCTTGTGTCTAATTAACTGAACACTCGATGTGGTTAGCTGCAGTTCGAACGTAAATATCACTTTAGTGCGGGGAGTAGTGAACTCTAAACGAGCGCGGATTAGCTGGTGCTTCACCCAATGTGGGCGCATTGGATGACAATGCGTTGACGGCGAGAGAACCGAGGCCCACCGACCTTTCTTGACATTCAAACCGAATTGTTAAGTAGCAATAAGCTTATTCTCGAAGAAAATTACAAAAACAGACTTCAAACGCCTTAAAAGTACACTTTCGCACATATTTTTTTCTATTACTTTGATTTAACATGATTATTATTATTTTTTTAATTTTGTGATTTTTTATTTAAAAAAAAACTAATAAACCGATTTTGTTAAAAAAAAATTATAGAATTATTTATGAATAATGCTCTGCTCTATCATACAAAAAAATAATTTTTGAATTTGGTTCATAAATGACGGAGATACGCGCAAAAATACATAAAAGCAATTTTGTTGTTTCGATTTAAAAAAAAAACTAGTGAACCAAAATTCATGAAAAATTACTATTCTGAAAGAATAACCTATAATATGAAAAAAGGAGTTTTAAAATCGGTCCAAAAATGGCCGAGATACCCGTGAACATACCTAAAAAAAAATAGAAACATCCTAATTGAAACCCTCCTTTTCTGAAGTCGGTTGCAAAATTCTAATAAACTAAAAGATACCACATAAAGTGCGTTAAACGTTTTCTGTTATTCCTAATCCTCTTTCAGCAGAATTAATCCCGGGATAATCCATCTACCCATCGTAGCAATAGTGATCGATTTACATTTTATAGAAGAAATATAGTGATATGAAATGAATGGTATGAAATACACTTTCGGTTTATCAATTTAAACGAAACGAATCTTGGTAATAACTCTTCATTCAACCGTTTGTTAGAAGCATATAACCGACTTTTTAAACAAAGTAATGCCATAGATATTTTAATGATAGTTTAAACAAATTCAAAAGGAATTTATCCATCAATTATTTATTAATCAAATGAGTTGAAAAAAGAAAAATGCAAAGAAAACTAACTAAGCCTAGTTTTCTTTTCGTCTTTACTATATCTTTTTTCAACTCAACTTCTTCGTTTGTATTCCGTATATAGATGATATCACAAATTAAAGATATCTTGTAGTGTTTTGTGTACCTAAAGCCTACTCACCTTTATAAAGTCGGCATAAAATAAAGTATGCATGACTTTTGGGGATGCCGGATGGCCATGTCT
>JAOCPS010000023.1:2528927-2541604 GCA_025505425.1 Graphium colonna | reverse complement strand
TCAAGACCGTTTTTATCAGGAACGTGGGGGAGGTATCAAGAGAGAAATTAAAACCTAATTCTCAGATGTGTACATTTTTAAAGTTCTAAGAGTCGGTTATGTCACATATTACGGCTTTAAATGCATCAAATTCACAAGAAAATATAAATTTGAAGGTACTAAAATGTGCCCACTAACCTAGCATCATGTAGTTGGCGAGAAAAATAATACATTTCTTGCATAAGTAAAAAAAAAATATGCAACCGGTACTTTTTTAACCTTTAAAACTCTAAAAAGAATTTCATATGATGCAACTTCGGTGGATTGGTGAGACTCGCACTTGGACGCTATTTTTAATTATTTGTAATGAATCTCAGACTTCCGTCGTTAAGAATTCTTTTTAATATTGGAAATATATTACTTCCAATTCGGTCGTGTTACACTTTTATGAAAATCGCTTCAGCCGTTTGATTCATTAAATCAAAATATGAAAATAATTAGAAAAAATATATCATGGAAGTCCTAACGCGATTAGAATCGGTTTTAAAATATTCTGTGATGACCATTACAAGGTTGGTGTTTTCAAATTAAATGTTGTCAATAATATTATCTTATGTATTAAGTCTACTTATGGGTAGAAAATAGATTGTGTCTTTATTTTAAAAAGTTCATTGTACAATCTATATTTTCTATCTATTTTTATATAATCTATTTTTTATATATTTTATTCGATACGGATTAAAATTCAATTGATAGAACATCGTTTCAATTTCGTATTATTTTAAAAAGATAAGAAAATGACACTTACTGGTATTTCTTTTAAAAGGTCCTCCTTTGAAATTTTTGCCTTGTTCGTAACTTGAATGCCGTGTGCGTTTAGAATTTCAGTGCAGTTCGCTCCCACGCCGTCCACAACAAGAACTGATTTGATATCCAGTCCCATTTTGGATCTGAATATTTGTAATTAAATAAATATTTTACTCATGATATTTACGTTCATTAAACTTTATGATGTTATAAAATGTAATACTGATGGATATATTTCTGTAGAAAATCCAATAAAGGTTACACATAACAATTATTTACTGCAAAGCTTTTTTTCTGGAACGTGGTAAGGTAAAGCATGGGCAATATTTCAATATCTATAATTATTTCGGTTTATTGAAAAAACCTGTATACATGCATCGTTGTGCTGCTATTAATAACGTAAAAAAAGTTAACTATTATAGTATAAATAAGCTACAAATTACTGTATCATATTATAATACATTTGTTGGATATACTCGTAAAAAGTTGGTTGAAATCATGTCATATTAAATATACAATACAGAAAACCATTTACCTCATTATACCCAACAGAACAATTGCTTATGAATTAATTTGTATGTATGAATGTCGCCGGTAATAAGAATATTCAATGCTTAATTTGTAATTAGTGATAGGAGACCTTAATATATTTGCTCTATAATATTGTATGTTGGTAAATTGCCTGTTTTATTGAATTCAGTTATAATACTTACAGTTTAAGTCTAAAAAACAGTGTGTAGTTTATGACCGTTCAGACGCTCGATTCAATCAGTACTGAAGTCGGCTGGCGGTAGAATAATTTGTTTGGAGCGGTCTGGTCAGTCGCGGAGCGAGTTATCATCATTACACACATCTACGTTTTATAGGGTATCCACAATTACTTTTAAAAATCAATGGATGGTCATTGTTGTTATAATTTATAACATTATTCACATTTTTAAAACATACAGCTCATCTGTGTGTTTAAAAAATGTTTTCAAAGTAGTACCCTTCCTAGCTCCTTTATTCAAAGAAAATTTGAAATTCTCACAAATTCTTTCGTTTGATGTGTGATGACATGATGAAGTTTGTGAAAATTTTAAATAAATTTTGTAATTAACTTCCCAAAATTGGCCAGAACTTTAAAATTCAATTAAATACATCCGTCTTAGGATCACCGAAATTTATTGGATCCAGTTGTTTCGGAGGCTTTGGCTTTTGGCTTTGATAGATGGACGGACATATAGACAAACCAGTCATCTCTACAAGGATTTATTGTGTTTTATTTATGATTAGTAAATAATTGGAGTTTTAATATATGTATAGTTTAGTGAGGTAATCTGCACTAAATAATGTAGTATTCATAGCAAATATTAAAACCTTTAGGTATTAACTTGGTACGACCAAGCTCATTTGTATACTAGCTGTTGACCCCGGTTATACTCGTCGTAAATAGATATTTGTCTTTTAAAGGTTAAAGTGATATTCGTATGATACCTATACCTATTTATAGGTATCGTACAATACCTAGTGTGTTTTTAATTTTTCATGGCGTATCCATATAAACCCAGATTTAAGTTAGACCGACTCTTAATATTTTTGTGAAAACTGCATCAAATTTATTATTGCTGTTCTAATTCATTTATTCGCTATCCATATTATATTTATTCTTGTATATGTTAATAATGTGTTTATTTATAGTTGGCATAAAAATTAGAACAATTTGACAAATAAAGAAATAATATTTTAGATATGTATGCTGTTAGTGCATCTTTTAAATCCTGGTACAGAATCCTAAATAGCATTTCTCCCGCTTTTATATATTCCATTTGGAAATGAGAAATATTTATTTTATACGTAATAACAACCATTCCGACAAAATCTTATTGATAATGTTAGAAGAAGACGGGTAGGTCCTACCCGTGACCATGAACGCTATAAAGGGTTTGAAACGTCGGGTGATAAAATTTAAAAATAAACCGCGATAAAATCCGTAAAGTTGTTTAATTTGTACAATAACGTTAAAATAGTGACTTTAGAAAGTCTCTAGAGCAAAACTTCATTCCTGCTACCTACTCATCTTTGAACTAAAAAGTCAATTAATGCTTCAAACGAGTCCCGGCTAATGCAGTCAATTTCGCTTAAATATTAGCAAGGAAATCTTTACTGATGAATATTAAACGATAGAAAGCATTCATAAATTTATAACGTTAAAACCTTTATTAATATATCCCATACTAGTAATCCGAGATCTGATCAACTGCATTTTTTTTTCAGTAAAGACGGCGACGCCACCGAACGAATATACGAATACGTTTGAAAAAATAAGGGTGCCATATGCGCACAGTTCAAAAATAGCTCCCTGGAATTGGGATCCATTGGCGCTATTACTTTATCCTCCACACACTATCCAACATTTACTACGAAGTAATATTTTACATGTTCCTATGATAGCACCAAATTCAGCTTTTCTAAATAAAGATAATTATGGATCACGTAATAAAGGAAATATTCAATATAAGAGGTATCCGAAGTCAGCATTTATAGTTTATTCCGAAAACCAAAGACCAACTACGCAGTCATGCAATCTTGGAACAACTGAGTCATATACTACTATTCCACCGCCAACTACAGTTGCTGAAACTATCCAGGCATGTGGTCATCCATCAAATGATCACTCGACAACTAACACTTTGGCCTCTACACCAACCACGGATTTAGCAACCTCTTTCACTTCCCCTCAACCAACATATCCTTCGTTACTGTCAACTTCTTCAGATACTATAAAGCCGCTCTCTTCTTCTACAACTACAATAGACACAACACTACCACCGACCACCACATTTAGCACAATCACAGTGACTACTGTCAATGATAAACAAACAAAAACACCCCCTAGTACTCGTGCAACAATTTCTCCTTCCACAATTTCTCCTACAACAATTTCTCCTTCAAGAATTTCTCCTGCAACAATGTTTCCGCCAGCAATAAAAGTTCCAACTGGAACAGGTGAAATTCAATGTTCATTTAATGGTTTGTACCGAGCCAATAATTTTACTTGTGACCAATATCTTGTGTGCATAAATGGAGCAACCTATCTTATGGACTGCCCTAATGGGTTAGCTTTTAACGACGATAAAAAAACTTGTGATTGGCCGGGAAACGTAGAAGGCTGCAATCCGCGAGGTAATGCAACTTTTTATTGTTATTATTATTTATTCTTCGTAGCATTTAAAATTTTAATTTAAAATTTTATCTTACAGCCTTCAAAAACTTTGAATGCCCATATGACAATTCAGACGAAAGCAACATAATTTCGACATTTAGGTGAGTATTTCAGTGACAAAATATTATATATGAAAGCTAATGTAACAAAATAGGTTCCTGTAATATCTACTGTATCAAACTTTTCATTTCAAATTTTTCTTTTTTCATTTCTTACAGGTATCGAAATAGTTGTAGTCAATTTGTTGCGTGTTATAAGAAAAAACCCCGTCTTCTTAAATGCAGAGAAGGGTTTTCTTTTGACGAAGATTCTCAAGATTGTATTCATTTTAGAAAAGTGATGAACTGCAAAAATATCATTTATTCGTTTTAATTTTGTAAATAATTAAACTGTATTACGATATGAAATTGATTAGTATTTTGTTGTTATTATTATTTATTCTTCGTAGCATTTAAAATTTTAATTTAAATACTAATCAACTTATTATTTGATATGAAATACTAATCAACTTATTATTTTATTTCTTAATTTATTATTATTTGGCTTGTAATTCATTTTTCAAAAGGGAAAACATGTGATGTCGTTTTTGTGCATGTGTAACACTAGACTAATATTAAATATAATATATATGCGTACGTATATGCATTGTGTTTTTTAGGCTAGAATTACAACTGATAACAAATAAACCCTTACGATATTTGTATAATGTGAAAGTAGCATTTATTAAAATATTTTGGGTCTACAATGTCTTCATTTTAAATCAAAGTAATTTAAATATTTCATTTTGAAAGTGGCTGCATGTTAAATGTTTCAATAAATATTTTACAGCCGTTTCAAAAAATCTAAATGTGTTCAATAAATATTTGACACCTACCAAAAATAAGTAAATGTAATATCAACTAAACTACAGTCAATAATAATCAATGTGTTGGACTTTCCTTTTTAATATTAATTATACTATTATAATGATTCCAAAAGTAGAGAACCATAATTTTAATTTGTTTGTTTCTGGAAAAATAATAACGAAATTTTGTCTCCTAGTAACACTTACTTGAGTTTTCATTTACAATTTTACCTGACTTACAATTGGTTAAAATTAACAATACCTTTTGCAAAGAACCAATGAACGCTGTGAGATACTTAACGATCTTGAAGTTGTTGATCAAAGAACAACATATTTTTCTGCGAAATTAGCGCGATCTCAGTTTCACTAAAATTCAAATTTGAATTTCTATGTGAAGTATGGCACGTAACACTATTATGGTTTGACTATTATTTCTGACTCAAAACTAATAGTTGCCTGTGTACATCTTTATAAAAGTGACCCAACCTTACTATTTGATTTTTGATGACGACTCTAGTCGACACGGGCGACGCGACTTTCCTCTTCTAGCGCAGACCGCAGCCCTGCCGAGCATCGCCCCAGTTGATACGGATCGAACGATTGCGTAGTCATTCGACAATCCCAAAAGGCTCTGAACTTTCTATAAAATACAGTGTGCTGTGGAGTTTTAAGTGAAATTTGATTGTTTAAGTTCTGAATTCGAAAATACTTGTCTCAATAGTAATTAAACTGTCAATTCTTTAATCATTTGAAAGTATTACTTCAATGTCAGATCTTGTTCAAAATGGAAGATTCCTTTATTATCGCTAACTTTCACACCCTGTGTCGACTTTGCTTGAATAAAAGTGCACTAACTGTATCAATATTTGGAGCTGTTCCTGATGACGATTCTAATATGTCACTAACCTCTAAAATCGCTGAATGTTGTGAAATGCAGGTTAGTAAATACTACAAAATTATAGAGTTAAAGAGTACATTCTAGGTATATAGTCATTTCTATCACAAGAAGCCTTTTAAGTATAATGATTGTTCCATTTGCTTTTTCAGATAGATCCCAATGATGGACTACCAGGAAGAATTTGCTATAAGTGCCTGTTTAAAGTTAACAAATGTTCAAAGTTCAGATTACAATGCATCCAAAATGAAGCAAGATTAAGAGAGATTACAAATCGTGTCAATGATTTAGATAATTCAAATTCATCAGATTTCAGTAATTACAACTATAAAAACAATCATAATCATGAGTTACAAAAACCTAAACAAGAAGAATATATTGTAGAAGATAGTGTTGTTATGGTTGTAGATCCTAGTCTTGATTATGATTCTTCTGAGGAATCAGAAAATGTTGAACAACAAGAAAATGAAACTCATGAACTAGAAAATAATACTGAAGGAGAACCAATAGCAGAATCATTCTTCAAGAATGTCTCTATGTGTCAATACTGTGATCAAGCATTTGTTTCTGAAGAGAAATGTAAAGAGCATGAACAAACTTATCATGACCCTAACATGCCATATAAATGTATTGAATGTAGCTTAGTGTTTGCTGAACGTAGTCAGTATGTTCAGCATACAAAATATGTACATGGGAGCGATAAGCCATACCACTGCCCTGAATGTGAAAAATGTTTTGGAAGGAGATCAGATTTACGAAAGCATTCAGTTGTTCATACTGGCATAAGGCCTTTTCAATGTCATTATTGCCTTAAAAGTTTTTCACGGAATACTAACTTAAGTAAACATTTAAGAATTCATGCAGGACATAAACCACATGTTTGTCCAATGTGTCC
Organism: Graphium colonna; assembly: GCA_025505425.1. Classification (NCBI taxonomy): domain Eukaryota; kingdom Metazoa; phylum Arthropoda; class Insecta; order Lepidoptera; family Papilionidae; genus Graphium; species Graphium colonna. The sequence goes on along the minus strand of JAOCPS010000023.1, from coordinate 2,534,979 downwards.
CAGAAGTTTTGTAGCTAAAGGAGACTTACAACGCCATGTTCTAGTTCACTCTGGTATGAAACCATATGCTTGTCGGAAATGCCCTTTAACATTTGGTCGTAGAGATAAACTAATAAAGCATGAAATGAAACATGGACAACTCAGCCCTGATTACAAAATAAATGAATCTGAGAATGATCAAGAAACTCATGATATGGTTGTGAATGTAAATCCTTTCAGCAACCTTATATCATCTACACAACAAAATACAGATAATTCAATGGTTGATTATGAATATCCGAGAGTGCCCGATCACATTGTTGGTGAAGGTAGTTTTGTGAACCAAATAAGAAAAAATCCAACATCAACATGCAAATCCTTGCAAAGCTCCCCACATAAACCAAAAGTGTCGATGAGCAATAAAAACAAACCAAAAAATATCAAATGTCATCAGTGCCCTAAAAGATTTTCATCTTTAGATGCATACAAAACACATGTATCAATAGCACACATTGGGTCCAGAGTTTTAAGTAAGTTCCCTAGGAAAAGAGAGCTGGACCATCAAGTTCATTCAGGAATGAAGCCATTCTCATGTAGCCAATGCCATAAGAAATTTAACAGTAAAGATAAATTTGATAATCATGAAAAAACACAAGAATGTCTTGTGGCAAATATGCCATGTATAGAGTGTGGTGCTACCTTTAATAAGAAAGCAGATTTAGTCGCTCATATAAAATCACATTTTACAGACAATTTTGATGATAAGCTTGCGACAACAATAATAAAAAAAGAGGCTGAATCCGATTTCCAGTTGGATGACAACTTTTATGAACTGGAAACCTGAGATTTGGAGAGTGGCATAAAATTTGAACACAATAGCATATTGTTGTTCTAATTGAAAATCATGAAGAATTCCATAATTTAATAATCAAGCCATATGAGATTATAAAATTAGGTGAGAAATATTGACCTAATAGTTTCTTAATCCAATATCATAATATATATAAAAGAAAACTTAAATTAGCCCTGTGATTAGTAAATTGTTTATATCACTTAAATTTCTTGAATAGATCTCAGTTTGTGGAGCCAAGTATGTCTCAGTTAGTATTCAAGATAATATCAATAAGTATTACCCACCAACTTGTAAATTTAAGAGTTTCATATGTGAAATGCACAATATAATTGTAATGTGTTGGCAACTTGATGTTTCTTATAATGTACTAAACCTCCTATTTAATTGCATTGTTTAATAAATTCAATTGTTCTGATTATGTGTTTTATATATTTAAAAAAAAAAAACAGAGATTATATATTATAATTCTTTATTAACCAGCCAATGGATTTGCATGAATGGTGACTGAAGTAATGCGAACTTCGGTTAGTGGCTTAAATGTTTTGGGATTCACAGCCATTTTCTCTAAATCGTCCAGAGCTTCAAATCCATCTATAATTCTGTAAAAAAATTAATTGATTATTACAAGAAGTGACTTAACAAATTTTAGGTCCTTTCTGTCAAATTTAATTTTTAACATTTAAATGAAATATTGCTTAAAACACTAAATTTTTAAAAATAATTTTTACTATTGTTACTTATTAGTAAGCTTTACCATCATAGTTTTTAAATAAAAATATTTCTTAACAGACCCAATTGGATACAAATTTCAACTTCTAATTTCATTTAATACATATTAAAAGTTGCATGTTGTTGGTATCATCATTCCAAACAAAACTAAAATGCTTCCTAAACATAATTTGATATTCTACATGTCACCTGAATAAATTTAAAGAAATACAAAGTAGTGAAATTAACCCATAATTGATTAGCAATAATACTTCTTGGTTGACAGACCCTGATAGTGTTAGCAACAAAACCAGATAGTGGAAAAAAATTGTAAAATAAATTAAAAACTGAAAATAAGGACTAAACATTGATTCAATTATACTCAATTTTCATTTTTAAAAATAGAAATTCTGACATGACTATGAAAAAGTAATTTAAAAAAATTGCCTATTAAACATAAAAGTCAGGAGCTTGTTTTATTTTATTTATTTTAAAAAATTATACCTTCCAAAGATAGTATATTTTAAGTCCAAATGTGGTTGTTCACCATAGGTAAAGAAAAATTGACTTCCATTTGTATTTGGTCCATTATTTGCCATGCTTACTGTCCCTCTTGAATTATGCTATAAATTTATAAAAAATTGGTTATTAAAAAAAATAATTATAACTGTTGCCAAAAATACAAACTTACTTTTAACTCTTCTCGAAATTCGTCGTCAAATTTTCTACTCCATATGGAGTTGCCTCCTTTTCCTGTACCTGTTGGATCTCCAGTTTGAACTATGAAACCCTGAAATAGGATAAAATGTGCATAAGTAAAAAAACAACGAAAGTGATCTCAAAGGAAATATTAAAAGTAAAATGATTTTAGATAAATGTGTTACCTTAATATTTCTATGAAATAAGCATCCATTGTAATAATCACTTGCGCAAAGAGCTAAAAAGTTTTCACAAGCTTTTGGACACTGTTCACAAAATAATTCAATTTTTATATCTCCTACATCAGTATGTAAAGTTACAGACATTTTAGTGATTCAGTTATTTTGAAGTTTGAATTGTATTTATTCATTAATCGAATATTTTTATAATTTCTTTTCGTAATATTTAAAATTCTAAGTTTTTTTGACCACTGACATCTCCATAGACCATTAAGTTTTTTTTACCACTGACATTTACATAGACATTTTCCGCGCCATTGCAAAACGGAGCGACAAATAATGAACATATTCCGAGATATGCTGCTTGCAGTAGTAGTCGTACGAAATCATTCCGAAGTGGCAAGCGCTCTTTCTCGATTTTGCGAAAGCGTTAGACAAAGTCTGGTATAACGGGCTTATATACACGTTATATGAGCTCGGTGTGCCGTATAATACGAGACTTCCTTAGTGATCAAACCTTCCGCTACCACGTAGAGGAAATATGCTCGACTCCGCGTCCCGACCTTGCAGGGGTGCCACAAGATTCGGTCATCGGGCCAACTCTCTACACCAATGACATACCGCATAGAGATAGCCCTATTCGCAGACGACACCTGCATCTTCATATCAAGCTCTCAAGCTGATGTTATTCTCAAACGCCTACAAACCGCAGCCAAAACTGATATTCGCCCCGTTAAAACTTACGCGTATCCGGTTTTCGCACACGTAAGTCCGTGACAGATAGACCAACTTCAGTTCATTTAAAATCGATTCATGCGCACAGCCACGGGAGCACCCTGGTTCATGCGCATTTTAGATTTACACATCTATCATATATAGAGCTTCCCACAATTGCTCAATTCTTGAAGTTGGCATCGCCCCACTACTTTGAATCCGCCGCGACCCACCCGAATCCATTAGGACTAGGTGTCTGCACCTATGGGCCCATTCCGCTCGGTATATCTAGGCGACGTGGGAACCGTAGGCCGCGGCACGCGTTGGACCATCCCGATGATGACACAACGCTTGCGATCGCGAAACATAAAGAGCGTCTTTCGTTCAAGAGGTGTTGCTGTTCGAGTTTCTTCCGCCACCACTTCTCCCAGCAATAGTGCCTCCCGAAGCAGTAGCAATATTGTAGCTATCACGGTAGGCCGATAGAAGCAACCGATCGAGCCGGGGTTTGGCCCTCTCGGGCGCCATACAGTCGGAATGCTAAACGTGAATTAAGCGTCGGTCCAAGCCGAGGTTCTTTCTCGGAGACCCTTGAATCTAACCACTACATGGAGCGTCCACTGAAACGTCCTAAGAGCTCGGTGGTCTCCTAATCCGGTAATTCACGCAAAGTGCCGGCCCGAGCCGAGGTTTCCTCTGGGAGTCCTCAACCTAGTCACTCTTAAACGAGGTTTATACTAGGCGCTCTAAGCGCCGGCCACCTCAAGTCGGTCGGATCTGTACAGGCCCTTCTGGCCAGCAGTGATGACGCCCGCGACAAGGAAAAATTTCGAAGTGGCTTAGAGTTACAATAAAATAGCATTGAGCTGGCTTGGGACCAATTTTTGCTGCACGGTAAATTGTCAAATGGACGCAGTTCAACAAAACCTGCAATCAGAGTGAGTGTGTAAGGCGCAACGATTAATTCATGGTATTGTCGCATATTGACATTATCTCTTCGCCACGCGGCGAAACACCATAATGCAACTGAACAACCAGTCAAATTTATAACATCGGACAAACGCAATCACATCACATTGGTAGTTTTGTCAAATTACGTCAGTAATTTCTCGCTGCGCCGCGAAAACTTTGTCATTTTTCTCCGCGCAGCAAGAAGTCACATCGCACTGTGCGCCTGGCCTTAGCCGTACGGAATAAAAGACAAGAAACGAAATCAGAAACAAAACCAGCAATTAAATGTGACGAACGAATGCGTGCGTTCCCTAAGATATGTTTATCTGTCTGAAATGATAAGATGAATAAACGCAGACACATTTGATTGGTAGTTTTCAAATTACGTAAGAGTGGCTTCTCGTCACGCGGCGAAATGCCGCAGTACGCACTTGGCCTAAATGTTCTACAGTGCGAGCCCACAATAACTTCACCGTCATTGGTCCATAACAACGCGGAGAAATTTTGGTCATTATTTAGCAAGGATGTGTAACGTTTACCCTTTTTTTTAGCCAGTAGCAGTGGCGTAGCTACTAAGGTGCGAAGTTGTGCCATGTACAGAGGCCCCTGAGCTCAGGGGGCCCTCGGACCCTGACAAACTAGTTAAAAGTAATTTGTGGTGGTAGAGCATAACATCCCTTCACATCATTTGTTGCACTTCTACGGCCGCGCCCGTGGAAGTACCACCGCCCTTTATAAAATCGGCATAAAATAAAGTATGCATGACTTTTGGGAATGCCTGATGGCCATGTCTACCCTTTTCTTTTCCCATTCCTATCCTTTCCAAATCCTGAATTCCGACCCCATCCTATCCAAAAAACCTATTCTATCCAATATCCCTGGTTGACAACGCACTCGCGGATGTTGCGTTTGTCTATGGGCGACGGGATCGCTTAACATCAGGTGAACCGTCTGCTCGTTTGTCTTCCTTTCCATAAAAACAAAAACCATGCGATGCTTATTCAATCATGACCGATGGCGACATTATGTATGTTATAAATTAGCGATTCGCTTTCATCGGTAAACTTTTATCAAAAGATGGCGTCGATTTTTTTGTCACTGTTGGCCCTAAGGCCTTTACAGTTTCGACGGGTTTGAGGTGGCCGAGGTTAAGCTCGAGAGCTCCCGGGGGAGCTTCGGCTCAGGCCTTCACTCTACTCTTGTTACCGGACTCGGTTCAAGGACCCCCGAGGGAGGACCTCGGCTTGGGGTGTCACTCAATATGCGTTTAACATTCCGTCTCGAGCCAAATTCTGTAAATTCTCCTCTTCCATTACTATCTTAACATCTATCTATTTAAAGGCAAATAAATGATGTATATCGTTATGTCTACATTTCAATTACTGACCAGTGGTGTAGCTACGTGCCCCTGTGCAAAAATAAAATCTGGGCCCCTAGCTAAACTGTATAGGATTTATGAAGTTACGCACTGGAAGACACATTAAGGGTACTTAATACATGTATGTGCACGAGTGTTTTTGAGATTACCTAGGTTCCACAGGTAAAGAATTTAATAAAATATATTAGGAGTAATAATTTATGTTTTAAACAAAAAAAACGAAATAAACTAAAATATTTATGAGCGTATGCATGTTAAAAGTGTCTTAGATGACATTAAAAACAATTAAGAAGTAACAAAAAATATCGATCGAAGAATAACCAGTTAAATATCGACATTTATTTATTTGTATTCAGGTTCACCAAACTAAATACCCATACAACTGTATTCACTAAACATATGTTACTAAAATAAACAAAAAATGTTAGTTACATATTTTTAATGAATACGGTATTTTTTGTTATTGCATTACTTACGTGACGCACATTTACATGCGAACGCCACTACCGCTAAACAACGGGGGCGGCGCCGGGGGGGGGGGGGGGGGGGGGGGGGGGGGGGGGGGGGGGGGGGGGGGGGTGGGGGGGGGGG
>JAOCPS010000023.1:2507554-2528827 GCA_025505425.1 Graphium colonna | reverse complement strand
AGGGTTCGAAACGTCGGGTGATAAAATTTAAAAATAAACCGCGATAAAATCCGTAAAGTTGTATTATTTAAAAAACAAGTTTATTTCACACAAAATTACGAAAAGCGTCTTCAAACGCATCAAAAGTGTACTTTCGTAATACATGTCAGTTTTTATAAAAATAATTATAGGACCATTGTGGCTGTGTAGTTTATCAGATTAATAAAATATACAGAACCTTTCGTGAGCGAATCCGATTCATTTTGAATTTGGCCGGTGTAATAACACTTCCTCCCCTTACGAGTTGACAACATTCTAACGACAAAACTGAAAATAGTAATAATATTACGAGGTTTTAACTAGTGGTTGAGATACTTAAAGTGGATTGCGTTATGTGACGGTCGCTTGCACGTTTTACGTAATGTTGAATTATGAAACTCTTATATTTTTATAGAAAACAGTGGCAAATAAATGTGATGTGTATGTAACCTAATTGTAGTTTGTAATAATGCTTGTAACTTATCTTTATGAGTCGTTATATTCGTCCTTTTTGCAACGTTCTACTCATATTTGATAAGCGATCGATTTTAACCGACTTCAAAAAAGGAGGAAGGTTACCAATTTGAATTTTTTTTTTATGTACGTTCGCGCGTATCTCCGCCATTTTTGAACCGATTTTTAAAAATGGTCCCATAAAATTTTCAGGAAAATCGGGGGAATCAGTAGTTTTCTTTGAAATCAAAATGACACAATATATTTTATGTATTTTTGCGCGTATCTCCGTCATTTATAAACCAATTCTGAAAATTATTTTTTTATATAATAGAGATTTTTTTCAAAAAAATCAGTTCATTAGTTTGTTTTTTTTTTAAATTAAAATAACAAAATTTAAGGATGTTGACGCACATGTCTTTGAAATTTATGAACTGATTTAGAAAAATATTTTTATCTGGTAGGGTACACTTTCTCAACGACTCTACAAAATTTTTATAAAAAATTGATTATTACTTTGTTTTTAAAATTAAAATAACGAAGAAGATATGATTCAAAAGTACACTTTTAAGGGGTTTGAAGTCGGTTTTTGTTATTTTCTTTGAAAATAAACTTGTTCCAATGTTCTATTCCTATTTGGTAAGCGATCGATTTTATTGATTCATATTGATTATTAGATGAACAAAAATAATAATGTATAATAAATCTGTTTCTGTATCTGCTAACCGTACAATAGTGAATCGATTGTACTGTACAATACAAAACAATGTCAATCTTATAAAAGTAAACTATTCTTTGATCGTGAACATCAATAGAAGCCAAATATAAATAATGAATTAAAATGTTCAAAGTGTATTTGCGTTTGCTTAATTATTTCTAACGGTCCATCGGTTCACGGTTAATGTATTCCGTCATTTTCAGCGATGCATAAATGGCGTCGTTATCTAAAGCATATTTTATATAGATTAATTATTAGAGCGAAATTTAATTTGAATTGATACTTGTCATATCAGAGACCTTGAGTTTTTATGAATAATAAATGAATACTTTTGAAGTCGATTAGAAAAGCGCCCTTTATTCTTATTCTGCTGAAAAGTCAGAAAAGAAGTTAACTCTCAAATAAACTCGATCAAAATTTAATCAGATCTTTTTGGGGGTTACAGGGCTACAGAGATATATTGATGCTTATACCACTCCTTTTGTATTGGGATCAATAAAATATGTATGTCATACGTGATGGTTACATACAGAATGTTGACACATTACTATTTACTTGGAGCAAAAATTATTACCTTACTACTTAGTTGTTATTGGTCTTTTATATAAATTTAAACATAAGTCATCACTAAGTGGAGCATCCTTGCTTCAATTAGCTGTTTGTCAATAACGTCCTAATGCTTGTCTTAAGCAGGTTCACGTAAGGTCCTATACAGTTGACTATCGTATTGTCAGATAATGAGTAATGAGCGCTAATTATCCAAAGGTCGGGGCGTTCCTCCGTCGGTCGTCGTCGATGACTAAGCCGATACGCTATGTTCCGGCGTGACTGTACGTCGCGAACATCACTACAGTTGTTCCGGCGTGACTGTACATCGCGAACATCACTACAGTTTTGACGATACACAGTGAACGCAAGGTACAGTCACAGCGGAAATGCAACGATTGCCATACGACATGATATTACCCATCGGGGAGATGTATGCATTATTGATATGCGAATTGTTTTCGACGACGTCCAACCACAATTGGTGACGATCGGTCATTATGCTATGTTCCGGCGTGACTGTACATCGCTACTGTTTCGACGATGCACAGTAAACGCCAAGGTACAGTCGCAACGGAAATACGGTGATTGTCGCACGACATGATATTACTCGTCTCCCCCCGTATTATTGATATGCGAATTATTTTTGATGTGAACTCTGTGTTTGAACCTCCAGTGATGTTTTGTTAACGGGTACTATGTTTTAGTTCTCCGTACCATTGCAAAATGCAATACGTAGATTCTGGTCTATATAAATATTATAAATTTTTTGTTATTACTGCGTCTACTAATTTTTGTACGTTGTTTATAAACAATGATGTTGTACTTTTTGTTTTAATTTTATAATGTTTTTATTTATACGTTTTTGTTACCAGTACCATTATTTTTGAGTGGCCACACAACATCCCTGCGAACCTCAATTGCGAAGACGCGGAAGCGATACAGACGCGATGCCGGTGACAGGTCATCTCGCATGCCGGTCGAGCGGTTTTTGTTTTTTTTTGTTTCGACTTGAAAGGATTGATATTGCCTGATCGATGAACGGTTTGTAGGAAACCTGTCTGAACAGATTTTGTTGATGATAATAAGTTAGCGTTTCTGTTCCGTGTTTTGTGTAATCTAAAAGTTTTATAGTTTTTAATTTTATTAGAATCCTGACAAAACTATTGACGTCACAATTCGCAGTGCTATTGTCTGTGCTTTCTGTTGATATACATTTTAAATAGTTCCATATTATTTTAAATGTAGGTATACTCGCGGAAACGGATGTATGTGTGATGTTGTCTTGTCCAGATTTTGTTTTATGGAAAGGAAAAAAAACGAGCAGACGGTTCACCTGATTGTAAGTGATCTCGTCGCCCATATACACACGCTCCATCCAGAGAGTTGCGGGTGCGTTGTCAACTTGGGAAATTTCACGGAATAGGTTTATTTGTAGGATGGGAATTAAGGATTTAGAAGGGATAGGAGTGGGAAAAGAAAAGCGTAGACGTGGCCATCCGGCATCCCTAAAAGTCCTGCATACTATTTATTGCATGCCAACTTTAAAAAGGGTGGTGGGTACTTCCCCGGTCAAGCGCGGCCGTAGAAGTGCAGCAAAAGCTGGGAAAGGATGCTATGCTCTATCACCTGGTAATATCTTTTAAACCACACATAGGAATTATCAAAACTGATCCAGCAGTTTAAGAAGAGTTGACGACATACGTACGGGTATACCACGCTATTCGACTAAGAATGTGCACGACTTTGACCTCGAGTTGTCAAAGATCTGTCAAAAAGAACTATATTTTTTGTTTTCACAGCTATGACTCAGGAATATAGCGAGGGGTCTTGCACATTCTTTCTTGACCGGCACTATACATTGTTTACATTGGAATTAATAAATAGGTGCACTGAAACCTTGTTTTGCATTCTTGGCTTACATGTGTATATTGTTTCTTTACTGTAGTTAGTAGCTCGAATCTATGCGCGCAAACCAATTAAACAATACATAAACATGGACGTAAATCTATTACGATATGCCTGTCACGGTTGCCGTTAATAATTTTCCGATATCACTACGTCTCGGTGCAGATGACATTGGCATTCAACTGAGACGCTCGGACATTACTGCCAAGGTCGACGGTCGTACAACTAATAACAGTTCGGTTGTTAGCGCGCCAGTTAACAGGCGGAAAAAATAAAAGCGTTTACGATTTGTGTACACGTAGTTTAGATCGCGGTTTTGGTATCGATAATGTAATGGATTGTTGGGTTTATGGGTGTATCTATCGTTACTGAAATATCGGGATTAAATTGTATTCCATATATCAGTGGGTGAAATTTCAATATAATGAGATTCTATAAATATTATTTTGACGTTAAGTCGTTGATAGATGCGGTATTTGTCTACTAATTAAAATATTAAGTATAAATGTATATCTACCGCGCGGATCCTATTGTCGTTTAATTTAACCATCTTTAAGTTTGTGGCGTGGTGACGAAACAATAAGAGTATTTATAATCTGCGTAATAATGGCTCAGCATCATCATCGTTGACCTTTGCGTCTATTGCAGACGATTTATGCATTGCTTGAGACAGCGTTTCTGATAACTATGAAGACCGATGCGCGAACGGCACGGTATTCCACAATTCAGACATAAGAAGTTAGTGGTAGAGGGCCTTCTTTCCGCCAATACCTCGAACCAGGCTTCATCGCAAAGCCGTGCACAATACGTTAACTCCACCTATCTTTATCATCTGGTGGTCAAATTTAAAGATTATCATGTCTCACATGACTCAGTCCTTAAAGTGCAATCGGTCTTCTCACGTTTCTTTTAGCAAACGCCACTGCGCCAAACAAGACACGTCTAGGTGAATCCATTCGGTGCACGTGCCCTAGCTACCGCAAGCGTCTTTGCAAAAGCGACTGAGCAGCTGTGCCACTTTGTGAACCCTCTGGTTTGTTATTTTGTCTTTCTAAGTAATGCCTAAGATGTTGCGAACGCAGCGCATGTAGAGAGGGTTAAGTCAAGGAGTAAGAAATTTCCTGAAATGTGTGTTTACTTAAAATTTTTAATTGTTGTAAATATATTTCTATTTGATGTTTTAAAAATCCATAATATATGTATGTCCGATAAGGTTTAAGTCATTTTGTATTTGTATCCGCACTACCTTTTACAAACACGGCTGTCTTTTTGGCAGACATGGAGGACAATGAAAATTCACGGGAAAATTTGTCCTCCCGATTTTTTTTGGCTTTAGCAGCGCGACGTTAAATGATTTCCCGTCAGTTCTCGTGTGCAGGTGCACTTCCTGTTGGCTATCACCAAATGCTGTTGTTTTTGGCTCAGCATATTTAAACAAATAAAAAATCAAATTATGTGTTCAGCTTCATTATATTAGCATGGATAAGCCGATAAATTATTACTTTTCAAAGAGCTTAGTTTACGGTCAATTTGCATATAAATATTATTTATTTCTGGTTGATTTAATTGCAAAATACTAGTTTGAGACTTATTCAGTAACGGTACAGCGGGAATGTCATTTGCTAATGCCGATTTATAATTACCGCACGAAATTTATGCTGCGGCTATTGATTTAAGTCCAATCTAACCTTGTTCTATTTGCATAGACATTAAAAAACTTTGACACGTCCAGCGCCCACTTGTTTGCCGTAACTGTCGCCTTGTGGTGGCCAACATTTGTAGACCAAATGTTAGTGCGTACGTTGACCCCATCTATGTGCCAAATTATGACATCAGTCTAGATATATTTCGCAACGCATTCATGCGGTTATTAATTTGGGCAATTCGGCCAGTTCAATTGTCGACTTAATGAATAATGGTATAGGAGTTATTCTTTAATTCTTAGCATGACAGCAACTCCCATAAAGTTTCCAGGGGGTATATGTAGCTTACATGTTATTGCTATATTCTTTGGTGTGCTTGACCGGGAAGCTGTTTTACTCAAAGCTAATATAAAATAAAACACGTATTGTGTGTGAGGTTGCCAGATGACCCTTTCCCTTTTGTCTTTAATCCTTCTCAATTCTATATCATTCATCAGGCCATTGAGGACAGAATATGCTATAAGCTTATATCATCTTCTGTCCTCAATTATCTATTCTATATAATCTTGGCACCGCAATAGCAAATTTTATGATATATAAACGTCCATTGGCGACAGTCATTGCAAATATTAAATGAACCATCTGATAGCTTCCCAATTTTTTTTATGGAGAGGAGGACGAAACGAGCAGATGGTTCACCTGAAGGTAAGTGATTCCGTCGCCCATAGACACACGCAACATCCGGAGAGTCGCGAGTGTTTTCTGGGAAATTGGATATAATAGGTTTATTGGATAGAATGGGGTCGGAGTTAATATTACGATACTTCCCCGAGCGAGCGTGGCCGTAGGCGTGCAGCAAAAGCAAAAAAAAAATTTAAGCTCTACCAACTCTTGAATTACTTGTCTGGTATGTATAGTAGTTTGGTTCTTCGGTGTTCGTCAATACAACTGCACTATGTTTCCTGGTCCACACAACCATTTTCTCTTCCAAACTAAACGCAGTTCACGTTATGACTCGAAGCATATTGATTCATTTATTTCGCGACTTTTCACTGTGCACAAGTAGCTCTTATGACACCGATACGCGTTGTGCGGTTTCTCTTTCGCCGCGTGACACTTTTCACCGGAAGTATAATGTTACGAATTATATTTCCCCGTGGAAGTATCATTATCAGGCGGATTGGCCGCCCGGTGCACACTCGAGCCTGTCTCCGTTACTCGAATCTTATTAACTCGTTTGTTGAGCCTTTGCATAAGACTCCACAAACAAAATAGGTACCATTGATACAATTTCTAATAATAACTTTACGAAGTTTAGTCTTACAGCCAGATGCAATGTAGATCAGACTAAAATTATTGTAAAACTGACGGTAAATCAGATTATGTCTTACCTGTGATCTCGAAAAGCAGCAAAATATTCGAAACATCTGATGACAAATTTTAAATTCTGTAATAATTCAACCACTATCAGCCATTATTAAGAGAATTTGCAAACGATCCAGCAACTGACTCATAAATTTTTATCACTGATGCAATTCCAGAGAAGTGAAAACTTTATGTAAAGATTGGACCAAATAAATAAAATGAGAAGTTGCAAATGTTTTAATCACCTTTAAAACTGTAAGGTACTTTTGTAATTAGACGGAAAGCTTTGATAATTGGAATTAGAAATCAACGTTCAATTTATTTACTTCAGTTCCTTAATGGTTTTATATCTTCAAATATCTCCTCCTTTAAAAAAAAATAAAGTTCCGAAGCCTTCTTTAAATGAGAGGCCGTTCGAAATATCAGCGTATTGACAAGATTCTTGTCAATACGCTGATATTTTGAATGGCCATACGCAGTTTTCATCGCTAGCATCAGGTGCGGCGCTTCTTCGTTTTTACCTACTTCTAAAGAAACGTCTATTAAACACACCTGTCAAAAATGAAACCTTGAGTATCTCAATTTTGTTTCCTTAGGATTTAAAGAGACAGATGTCGGACATTGAGAAAAGAAATAAATAATGCAAGTATTGTCGTCTTTCTCTCTTACTCTTACGTGTGACGCGACCTTTATATTTGACTCTTACTTCGTCAACTTCAAAAGGCCGTTGTACCCCTCAAGAATTCTTAGATGTTTTGCTATCGGTCCCTATAATCTCAACCTGCCGGTGACACACACGACCTTGATATTTGATTCTAACCGCGTCCAAAGTAGTTTTGCTTCATAAAGGCCGTTGTGAACCTCAAGAATGCTTAGATGTTTCGTTATCGGTCCGCATAATATCCACCTGCCGGTGACACACATCGCCACCGGACGACTTATTGTCCGACGTCCGCACGCCTTATGCCGTCGGACGGACGACGCGCCTAACCTACGACAATTGAATATATTCTATCATTGTTCACTTGGCACCAACCCTCGCCCTTTTGTGTTCGCAGATTTGAAGTGACTTCGGGCCTACGCTTATTTTCGTTTAATTGGATAATTTTCTTGTTGTAAATGCACCAATAGGCGATGTATACGTGTCGTTATTTTTTATTTTTAAATAAAAAAATAGTGAGGGTTTCGATTTGCCTGTATAGTTTTTAGTTGGTATTTCAGTATTTTGCGTATAATTTTTAGCTAATCAATATTAGTCTTGTTAACGGCGGAGTCCATTATAAATTTATAAAAATAAATAGCCCTTAAACATCTAGAAATTTTCTGATTTCTTTTTTAAATGTAAAAGTATGATTAAAATTAAGGTAGTTATAACACTGTTTCACTCGACGTTATGCAGTTACACATGCATTGGCATCTATCACACTGCTCTTTCACTATACGGACAGCAATTATATGGTAACTTTCATTTTTTAACTTTTTTATATAAAATACATTGCTAATGTTTAATTAATGAAAAATGTTTCGTGGTCTTTGTAAGACCTGAACTGCTCGATAGGGTTGAGCGTGCAAGTGAAATGGTTGGTCTTTCCATACATAAGACAAAGACAAAAATCATGGTGGTGGATCGAGCTGGCCTGCTTACACGATCAGGAGAACTCTCAGACCTTGAGTTCGTAAGTGAGTTCGTGTACCTAGGATCTTTGATAAATAACCAGTTTGGATGTGATGAAGAAATTCGGAGACGTACACAGATAGCTAAAGCAGCAATGAGTAAGCTGACCAGAATTTGGCAAAACAGAAAGATTTCAAATGCCACCAAGACCAGACTCGTGCGTACCTTAGTCTTCTCGATTTTTTGTACGGATCAGAATCGTGGTCGATCCGTGCAGCCGACTGGAAGAAGATCGATACTTTCGAAATGTGGTGTTGGCGGGGAATGTTATGCATACCATGGACAGCAAAGAGAACCAACAAGTCTATTCTTCGCCAACTTAATATTGATACACGGCTATCCACTACCTGCTACCGCCAAGTTCTCAGTTACTTTGGACATATTTCTCGGAGACAACCAGATAGTCTCGAGAAGATGGTTGTCATTGGGAAAACTAAGGGTAAAAGATCAAGGGGCCGTGCTCCTACCCCCTGGTTTGACCAAGTCCAAACAATAATACGACTCGATATTTCGACCGCCATGAGAAAAGCTGAGGACAGAGTGGCGTGGAAACAACTCGTTAATTCTTCAGTGAAGGGACATCAAGATAAGCACAACCTTCTGTAAATGAAGAGCACGACGAAGAAGTAAGACCTGGTCCAACCAGGCTGGCTAAAACAAGCATTGGAAGTTGCTATGACCGTAACAATAGTAACATTAAATCTCGCTTCCAATCGATATTATCTTTGCCACATATCGATAACAATACGTGAAGCGATTGACAACCCGAAGGCCTTATAAGGTGGACGAATGCATTTCGAGCGATCGGATTTCGACCGAAATTAAATACGTTGTACCGTCGTTTCGGATGCCATCACGTAGCGTACGTCAACGTTTTCGTATTCTAATAATTAGCCAAGGTAACCGCGCGTACACGTGTCGGTAACCGCGGCTGTCGCGCGACGAATACTGATTATGCAGAAGGTAATGGTATTCCAGCCAGTGATGTTATATGGATGGCAGTTCAAGAAAAATGATACTAGCAATATAATGTAAATTTTCTTGCAGAACGACCCTTTACTTCTCCGACATATATATAATTACTTTCTTATCTACTATTCTACTATAAGTAGTTACTGCGTAGCTCGGAATTAAATTAATATTCAAGCTGACGGTTTGCAGGATTGACAAGTGACATCAGGACATCAAACACGTCAGTCCTATCCGTGACCATGAACGCTGTAAAGGGTTCGGAACGTCGGATAATAAAAGTTGTTTATTTAAAAAAATAAATATATAATGATAGTTATTATGTTTATAAACGAACAAACATTATAGTTTTGGAAAAAAACGCTGCTCTAATTATAAGGTTATATGGCAAGGATGATTTACAAACATAAACTCCACATGTGTAAACACCCAGATCCGAAACAATTATCCGTAGGCTATACAAATAATTCTTTACGGTTGGAAATCGAACCTACGACCTTTGACGATAAAACCAAGGAAACCGGTAGTAACAATAAGAACATAACTATATATAACATATCTATATATAGTGAAGTGTCCTTTTGCTAGAACAGTCATCAAGCCTTCGAAACACCATAGTACATGGTACAGAGGGTTAAATTATGGTACGCGTACCATGATAACAGTACGTGTAACATCACTGGGTGAAGGTATTCCACCATCGCATTCCGTCAACCGGCGCCCGGCCATTGTGCAGGCGAATTGTGTGGCACCTCTTTATGAATATCACAATGCCACGACGCAGTATCGCGCGTTTGAACGTTGTAACGCGCTTTTATTGTTCTACTAGATGTTCCTTATGGTTTCATCCGCATTTTAGTTATCTGCTCAGCTCTTAAGCGTCGTGGATTGATACTAGATTACCTAAACTATTCCTTACAAATAATATGTAAAAAGTTTTAATTTTTAAGTATAACAGATATGTTAAAAGATTAACATACTGGCAATTTTTTTTCGTCTTTATTGTATGTCAAGATGGGAGACGGTGACAAGTGTCTGGTGAGTGAGCTATGTTTTAATAGTTGTTCAATACTACTATTCCATTCGATAGTTGGGTGCTGAGTTACTTATGCTTAAAATATGAGTCCCGGTTATCTCACATATAATACAACGTTGAAGAGATGTTCGAGCGAGGCCTTGGTACGGAGCTGACCGATAACTGCAGCGAGATGTTGCTCTGCCTCGTTTATGACTAACTTGCATGCATGCAAGTAAGTTAGTCATAACTTATTTTCGTACCGCAGAGCCCGCTGCCTTAACGACTCCTAGAATAGCCCGTGGCAGCGAGTTATTGCCTCCACTCCTATACCGTACTCGTCCGTGGAAATCGCGAGTTGTCACCGATCCAGTTCTCCCACGTCCAGTCTCAAGACGCTCACACAGCCTCCG
The DNA here is from genome assembly GCA_025505425.1 of Graphium colonna. Classification (NCBI taxonomy): domain Eukaryota; kingdom Metazoa; phylum Arthropoda; class Insecta; order Lepidoptera; family Papilionidae; genus Graphium; species Graphium colonna. Next base: position 2,518,104 of record JAOCPS010000023.1, on the reverse strand, counting down.
CTCCAGCGTTCGCGGGTTAACGAACCGCGCAACGGAGACGCGCGTTCTCGAACGTTCTTAATTTTTCAGCCTTTCTCTACTTATAACGTTAATAAGCATAACAGTTGAATTCGACGTTCCAAGCGTCGACGCTCGACACGAGTATTCGTGTCAGTCGATGGTATTGATTGCCATCGAAAGTTGTAGTGTTGAATGTAGATTCGCCGCATACGTAGTGGTTCATGCGTGACATTCAATTTTAACAATTGATGATGGAACTATTGTGTTGCCGATTCGTGTATTAATTTTATGATTCGTAGGAGACGCTCGATGTGTAAGAAAGCTTTGTTACGAACGGAGAAAACCAATTTGTCCCCATTTTAACAAGCTTTTATTTAAATTGCGTTTTTGTGTCTTGGTTTGGGATTCTAATTTGTAATATATACTTCAAAGCCTTTACTGTCCGACTTTCATAACCCAGGGTGACCTTCATTCCAAAGCTGGAAAGTGTGTCAATATTTGACTGCATGTATTATCAATATAAAGCACACACGGTTTTTGTGGGAACTGGGATTAAAATTTTACTTGACACATAATCATCTTATCAGCAGGAAAACAACAAACCAAAGTCTTATTACTTGCTACATTGGAGTCCATGAGTTGTAAATTATGAAAGTTTCTGTTTTTTTTTTATTTTATCGGCTTAAATTCCCTAAAATTTTTTTCCCAACTTGCTATTTATTACTCAGAGAAATGTTATGTCAGACAAATGGAGGACTGAATGAATTTACTTTAATCTCACATAACTTAGCTAAACAAATATGATAATATTCTAAAAATAATGTGTATTTATTTGTACTGCAACTTATAAAACAATATGATTTTAAAACATAATTTACCGCGTGTTCAAATTCATGGTGCGTAGTGTTATTAAACTGTTATTTTCCTTCTTGTCACGTTGTATACACCAAGTACATAAATGGCAAAAATGAACAAAAATAATGTAAAGTAATAGCCTATTTTTTATTGTCCCATAGCTGGGCAAAGGCCTCCTCTAAACAAGAGGATAACGAGCATAGTCTATCACGCGGTCCAAGTGCGGATTGGCCTACTTCGCATATGCCAGAAATATCATTTCTTAGATATGCAGGTTTCCTCACGATTTCACCGCTTCATCGCTGGCCACGTGGTTATTTAGCACTTAAAACGGGAATTAGTATACAATCGATTCATTGGTGGCGGCACTGGGGTTTGAACTCAGGTGCGCCTCGAGTAAACAGAATTGAAGACGGTCGCCCGGACACTGAGCTACCACGGCTCCATAATATTAACATGTATATAGTTAAGTATAGTTTAACAACAAGCAGTAGCCATATCGCGGTATCTTCGCAAACCGCATCCCAATACGTTCCGTACAAAAGGTTCCGTAATCGGTTGACAATGCGTTCAGACGTGCATTGTGTTTTGCGAGCATTATCTCGGCGAGCTAACGATCATATGCTACAAAGTGGCATGAGTGGAAAATTCGAGAATTATTCGGATAGTAGGTACGAGGAATTTAGTTTTGAAGGATAAGGTTTTGGTCGTGTAAGATGTAATACAGTCAGTTTAGCCGAACATTGCTTACGACGATTTTTTAGAAATTTCAAAGCGTTATGTAAATACTAAGTCGGTTTGTAAGACGTTATTATTGTTGGATTTGATAAGAGAAAGAGAGAGAGAGAGAGAGAGAGAGAGAGATATTTAGAATTCCAATAAGTTCATATACCTTAGCCATATTAGCCAGAATTTGTTTTTGTGAAGACTCGATAAAAATAAAACTAATTATTTAGTTACGACAAGTTAAAATGGCAAAACGCAGTTTTAGTGGAGAATCGATTAATAAAACAAGTATTTTCTCGAAGTTTCGAAGAGTTAAGTTTCAAAAGAAAGTAAATAGTTTCATAAAGTTTTTAATACGACAGACTGGCAAAACGTTGTTTTTGTGGGAGTTGGATGTCAATGAATAATTTTCTAAACTTGTTACGAATTCAACGTTGGATGTAGCAAAGCGCTTTTTATGGACTGCACGAGTAATGTAATTTCTTCGAATAGAATATCGCAATGTCTTCTCCCGTCTATGCATTTTTTTCACTCTTATTTCGAATTATATGACTAACCTCTAAACCAATGAGTAATCACGCTTGATATATCAATGCCATACGAAAGCGATATTTTCGGCCCTGAAAGGATAATAAACATTTGCACTTATTTAAAGTGACTGCTGGTGTCTTCAAAATAAATGTGTAAATGTAAGTGACAATTGCTTTTTTTGTTTGTCAAGACATATATAGACGGTTTTTTTAAGGAATGAACGTATTTTAATAAAATTACAGCAAGTTCAAATAATAAGTTTGACGCTATAAATAGTGTTTATCCCCCGATTACATTTGGAAGAAGACCATTATTAATTGTCCACATATTTGCTTCGTAGGTTTCCTTGTCGCAATGCGTGATAACAATTTGCCAAATTTCGAAAAATGACCATATATATAACGGGGGGAAAAAGACTTTTGGTGTGGATATGACAATGCCCACTTTATATGGCATATTGTTCCAAGTTACATCGAGGTAAAACTTTTTTTTAGAGACTTCACTTATTATATTAACACCTATCGAAGTTCTTTTGTATCGTTTAAAGAAAACTCGGGTTTCGGATATATTTGATATTATCGAAAAATTGATTCATATAAAATAGTTTATATTGCATTGTACATAATGAAAAATTAGAGGTGGTAGAGCATAACATCCTTTCACAGCTTTTGCTGCATTTTTACGGTCACTCTCGTCCGGGGAAGTACCACCGCCCTTTGTAAAGTCGGCATAAAATTCATGGGCGACGGGATCACTTATCATCAGGTGAACCGTCTGCTCGTTTGGCTTCCTTTCCATAAAAAAAATTAATATAAGGCAAAATTTATATTTTATACTTTTATACTTTAAAATAAATTACAATGTTGAGATATCAAACCTTTGAAGCGTAATATCGTAATAAATTATGGAAATAATTACTATAGAATTTTTAACTTAATGCATGAGATTTTTTGGTACCGTTTTCGAGCATTGTCCTTTCGCATTATCAAATATCCCTTACCTTCTTCGGTTAATAAATAATTTATAATTAACCCGGCTCAGTCCAGAAAGGAAATAAACATATAAGCAATAATGATGTACAAGAACCAAGGATCTGGGTGCGTCGAGTGCTCATTTATTACTGTTTGAAGCGTCGGCCGCCGCGTCTAAATTAAGACGCCGGATACTGAGGTTTCTTGAACGAGATATGATTTAAGTTTGCACTGATTTCATGAAGGGGGAGCGTGCATCTTGGTTAGTTATTATCAACAGATCATTATAAATCGCTGCACTGGAACCTGTCGATGGGCACTGTTAAAGTATTTGGAGCATGCTTCCTGAATATCGACGTTATTTTTTAATTGACGTAACTAGACTATCGCAACGGCTAGACTATGGTTTAAGAATCACAAAAAGATTTAAAAATTCTCCACCGCCCTGACAATGGTGACTGCGCCATGGAAGAATTTACCGTGAGTGCTGAAATTTGATGGATAACAAACAGAGCGGTGCAATGTTTCGTACGGTTCGATCTCGTACCGCAATGTGTAATGGTCAATACACTACGAGTACTCTATCGCCTTTACACAGGATGATTTGGGGAGTCATTAAGGATATTAAAGGAGTAAGTATCATCATAATTATGTAATAAAATTGGGGACACAGTTTTTGACCAAATGTTTCAATAATTAAATGAAATGTAGATAAGTGGTAGATACGCCCAAGGCACATGTCGTCAGTCTCCCGAGTGAGACGGACTCACCCCTCACGAGCAGTGTCTGACTGTAAGACCATGCGTTGTGCCATTATTTATTTATCCGCAAATTATGTTTACTCAGTGGTAAATTAATATTTATTTTAAATAATATATTTATTTTTCATGTATGATCCCCACATATAACGTCTTAGAGTATTGAAAGTGACTCACCAGTCACCCTGTATATGACCCAGCATATCGTGTATGTTTTGTTATCAGAGAAGCTCGATACTTGAACTAGCAGCTGATGGTCAGTAATGTCTACTGCAAATTTGCATTCACAACACTAAGAGATTATGCAGATCTGGTGCTGATATATTTTAACAAATTGTTTTGGAAAAGGGCTCATCAATTATGCCAAATTGCAAATTATTAGGCAAAATTGGCATATTCTCACGATATCTTTAATCTCTTGTTTTATTAAAAGTTTTGCTTCATTTTTGTGGTCGGTTTTTTGTATAATTTGAGCAGACTAACGGTTTACCTGATGGTCAGTGAGCTTGTCGCACGCGTGCACCGACATTACTAGAGATAATGCAGCCTTGTTTCCGATGTGTCGTTACAAAGTTCAAGTAGTCGCGTATGATACATCAATCAAGAGGTATTTTACTTTGCTCATATAGCTCATATGTGATTTATGATTAATAATGCAGCTGTCATTGTATTTGAAATTCTGTTTTTTTTTTCGCCTTATCACTTTAAATATTTGGCTGTATTGCCAATGACATTAAGACTCTTAAATTTAAGACAATATTTAATTTAGACATGAAACCAAATCTTTGTTAACAAGAAGTTACCAATGATTCCCTAAACACATCGTAATTTAAAAGCATGACCTAAGATCCATATTTCGTTTAAACATTTGTTAATGTACTTACATACCATGTAAATAAATAAAGCACATTGATTTTTTTTTATTGAATCGAATGCGTTTTAAATGTGACGATAACTTATTAAACTTCCTCGTATTAACCACTTGTGTTATACAAATGAAGTATAGTAAATGCATAAAATGCAATCATTATTCATCGCCCGTCACGTACAGTAGAACCTCTTGTGAATGTCCGCTTTGAAACGATAAACATGGACATGTACTTTAGTAGAAATAAGCGTTTTGATACTGAATTAATAATCGATACTAAGACCTTGGAGGACCTTGATTTTATAATTTTGTATTTGTATGAATACATAATAAAAGATAAATGACATACATACTTCATGTACCAAATAGAGTGAACGATCTATATAAGCAACTCATTTGAACCAGCTTTAATAAAAAAGTTTCTTATTGGGAATAGTGGTTTATAGGGGAAAAAGGAGTATGAATATATATACCATCTGGAAAATATTTTTCCTTATTCCTTTTAAGTCGTTTAGAATATATAAATTCAGTTTTATTTGGAAAAGAGAGGTTGCTTATTTATATAGAGTGTTCACTGTATTGATAAACAACTTTAGAAAGGTAGTGCCAATATAAATGTGTATAGTATTCTTACCTTCAATGTTAACGTTGCCAAATTTCAATTTGTTCGTTATAAGCAAATTCAAGAGTACGTCGGATGTACAAGGAAATTGCGAGTATTTTAGGCTGCGCGGATCGCGCTGGTGACAATTGAGTTGTTATCTAATAGTGTCATATCCTGTCCGCAAGCCCACCAGAGGTTTGTTCCCGTGTCGATGAACCTGGGCAGGTCGTACCTTGCGCAGTCAAGGCTGTCTACAAAAAAAAAACTGCACGCAATTCACACTCTGTACCGATTCATAGTCTGTGGGAACGGAAAACTCATTAGCCGGCCGCTCATTTGACTTTTTTTTATTTCCACTAACGAGCCGCACTAACTATTGCAACGCACCACTGTTTTACGAAGCGAGAAAAAGTTGACGATGTAGTCTTGCACTGTATAAATTGACCGGTTTTGGTTTACGGTCCCACCGAAGACTGGCGTGAAGAAGTATTGTTTATTGTTTTGCTTCTCATCTCGCGACGGAGGTATTTCTAGCTCGCATGTACACATTTTAGCGAGGTATTGTTTCCCATCTTTGTCGTAATACGTGGCTGTAATTTAAGTTAAAATTTAAGATGTATTTGTAGGTTGAAAATCGTGGCTGGTTTGGTGCAGTATTAGAAATCTTTTTAAAGTTTGAAAACTAAAGGACAAAATAATATTTTAAGATGGTAGAGCATAACATCTTTTGGTGCACTTCAACGGTCGCGCTCGCCCGCGGATGTACCACCCTTAATAAAACCGGTACAAAAAAAAAGTATGCATGACTTTTGGGGATGCCGGATGGCCATGTCTACCCTTTTCTTTTCCCATTCCTATCCCTTCCAAATTATGAACCCCGACCCCATCCTATCCAATATACCTATTCTATCCAATCTCCCAGGTTGACAACGCACTCGCGGATGTTGCGTTTGTCTATGGGCGACAGGATGGCTTACCAACCATCTGCTCGTTTGTCTTCTTTTCCTTAAAAAAAAATACCCAAAAGTGGTACCAACAAGTGTCATGCATAAAGATTAAAATTTTATAGTAATTATTTTCACAATTTCTTACGACATTACGCTTCATGGATTTAATTTTTGAAACGGGGAATTTATTTCAAAGTTTAAAAGTATGAATTTTGCTTTACCTACATGACGTTTACATAATCTGTCATAAGATGTAGGGTGCACTTGAAACTATTTTCTATGAACGGATTTTTCCGAACTGATTGGAAAACCGTCTTTAGGAAAAAAACTTCTGTAGGAGTTAATATAATAAGTCTAGTCTCTCCAAAAACAGTGTTGGAACTTGTTGCATCTTGGTATAGTATGCTATATAAAAATGAGTATTGTCCTTTAGCTTCATGTATGTTCATATGTATGTGTGAAAGCCATAGTATTTTCTAAAAACTGACCCTCTACTTTCGCCTCTAACTCTTGTCTAAGTAGACACATGTTATGTTTTCCTATAAATTATCTACTGATAAATAATATACCAGCTCCGGATGGTCACACATATCTTGAAGGTATAGGATCGCTTGCAACGATTTACGGTATACCAATTTTGTCAGATCCTAGTTCGCTAATAAAGACATGTATTAGAAAAACAGATAAGATTAGAATTACTATAATAAATTGCGGTTGCGAAGTATTAATAACAGTTTTTGGTCACACGCGAGCCAACAAATGCGTTGCAAATAACATACGTGACGGACGCCAGTTGAACACTTAGACCAGTTATCGCCGTTACATGTCTGTTTCCCGCTACTGACCTCGTATCAACCGCTTCCTCTCGTCTATGTATAATACAATGTATTGTCTTTTTGTCCGCAGGATCAGTATGATAACTTAGCCGCCCACACGCACAAAGGAATCGAGTTCCTAGACAAATATGGTAACTTCGTGAAGGACCGGTGCGCCATAGAGCTCGAGTATGCAGGAAAACTCAGGTATGGTAGTAGTTTTTTTTTCTTCTAGTCTATTAGTTTTTATTTATATAGACGGGAAATATTATTATTTATACGTAAACAAAAAAAACATGAGCAAATCACTTTCAATTACTGTAAATAGACAGTGAAGAAACGGAATTTTATTTCGATAAAAACATTTTAGAAATAAGTATCAAAGTATTATATTAAATTGCTATGATTTTTTACTTGTTATCCTTCCATATTACCTATAAAATTAGTATTATATGAATTCTTTTCAGACGTATTACATAAAGAAAACATTTTTGAATTAAACAATTTTACGGATTCTATCGCGGTTTATTTTAAATTTTTACACAAAAAATAATAAAATAAATCGTTATAAAATCCGCAAAATTGTTAAATTTAAAAATGTCTAATATTCGCGTAAGTCCTAGAAACAAAATATAAAAATATTCTCAATATTTTAAAGAATGATAAACTCCTCAGCTGACTTATAAACAAACAAGTTGTATATAAATAAAATTATATTATTTCTGGCTCAAAACAATCTGACCCACGCTCTGCGCGTATCCTTTACGTAACAACAATATACATTAACCTTAAATCGGGACGATCCGGTCACATGTAAATTTACACAAACCGACATTATATAAATCGTGATAGGATTACGGTATACGTTATAAATTGTCAACCGAACCGAAAAATCGTGCGAACACTTTCGTAATACCAATAACGTATGGAAAGTTTACTTTCACTGCATTTTTTTGCTTCCGTCTATCGAATACGAGATGAGAGAATTTTTTTTTTCTCTTCGCTAAATTATACGAGTACACTCGAAAATGTTGCCAGTGCCCGATGCCCGGTGAATTTTAACGCGTTTTATATGCTAATAAATTTCGATTCGTTGAACCTTTGATAGCTTTCGGATATGTATAAAGATTTATATTTTATTTTTGCAGGAGGCTCGTAAAGAGTTATCAACCGAAGAGGAAAGAAGAAGATGAATACCAGTAAGTTTGAGTTTTTAATATTAAATAATTGATCACAATTAATCATACGACTTTAGGTTTTTTATTGTTTTATTTTGAAAATTACCTTTTATTTATAAGATACTTTGTTGAAATTAATAGAAAATTGAGGAAGTGGTCTGACTTCAAGTTCAGTAGAGAGAGAGAGTTTAATGCACATCTGTTTATACTTTTTGTGTTTAAGAATAACTTCTTAATTATAAGAAAAAACTGGGAAAGGGTTTATCTCCAATATACGACTAAATTAAGTATGCTAATAACATACACTTTAAGTATTAGACAAAGCATCTTTGTTTATTTTCTTTAAAAATTAATTACATATGATAACTATCTCACAGCGATGTTACCCATGAACTGTTTACCGTTTTTGCAACATTTTTCATTGCTACCACTTGTTATATAGCCTAAAGCCTTCCCTATTGAATGAGCTTTTCAACACAAAAATAAATTTTCAATTCGGACCAGTAGTTCCTGAGATCAGCGCGTTCGAAACAAACAAACTTTATAATATTAGTACAGATGAGTGTATTCAATAATTGATATAACCCGCATTCACATATCGCAAACCAATAATTTTATCGAGATATCCATAAAAAATATTATATTTTTGAAACTAAATACAAAAATGAATTAAATTCATTGCAAATAACAGAAACGTTTGCGAAAAACCATTTATTCAAAGAATTTTAATAACATTAGATTTATTCAAATGTTGCAAATCATGTCTTTGCCAATTCACTTTGACAAAAGTGGAGTCAGCGGGTCTGTGAATTAAGGTGTCGATACGCCGATTATGAATGAATAATAAAATCCGTATCTACATACCAAGTTTTCCTATAAAACAAATACGAAGAGCTCAAACCCTGGATCGCCCAATTCAAACTTGGAAATTGAATTTTCAAATATTCACGTGTTGGAATTCCCACGAATTTCGGAGCTCACCTGAAATCGTCGTCGTTGCGAATTTAGGATTCTTCATTCCGTTTACTCGCTAGTTAGCGATCCGTCCAAGTTTTGTAGCGGGTAACTAATGTAATCGTATGTGGCGTCAAGTCTGTTTTTGCTTTGATGTTCCAAATTTATTGCCTTGTAATGTACCTTATTAATTACTGATAAAGAAGTGTGTATGAAAGTGAAGATATGTCGATGGATGATCGAGATTTCGCTATTAGAATACAGCATTTTTGTGGAAAGTCTTGAAGGTATGAAATATTATAATGAAATATACAGGGTGATTGCTGAGTCACCTTCAGTACTTTAAGACGTTATATTTGGGGATCATATATGAAGAATAAAAATATTATTAAAAATAAACATTGATTTACCACTGAGTAAACATAATATAAAGTTAAAAAAATTATTACGCAATTCATTCTCATCCGAGCGGATATGGCGTGGCCGGTGCGAGATGGAATGCGGAGGAGGGGGTTGACGGCCGTTCGCGTTTCAGCAGATCACAGCCGCCACACTGCATTTATTTATTAGGAAACTTGAGCTAATTTTATTACATAAATATGATGACAGTGGAGTACCTAGTGCTCTAGTTTAATATCGTAAGTGACCCACCAATCGTCCTGAATAGTTAGCAACCAGGCTGAAACGAATGAGAGGGAAGTGATCCATATTTGAGTTTTATTCATACGGTTTAGTTTTATAATTTGTTTAGTATATGAAACTGCTTCTCGGCCTAATAACAGGCTTTCGCTTTATAAGTCGAAAGTTGTAGGTTCCACGACCGTACTGATGGTAAACTGGGATATTTTTAGTTTTCTTTCCAATTCGAATAACACTACATGTCATAATAGTAAATTAGCACGGACTTTAAGCATTCTTTCCCCTTTTATCCGCAGATATTCAGCGTGCAAGGCGTTCAAGCAATTGCTGCAGGAGCTGGGCGACTTTGCGGGGCAGCGCGAGGTGGTCGCGGAGAACCTGCAGTCGAACGTGGTGCGCGAGCTCCATCTACTCGCCAAGGAGCTCAGGGAGGAGAGGAAGGTGAGATGATATTATGGTTTTAAACGTCCAAGAGAAGTGATTTGAGGACCTTTAATCTTCGTCTTCTTCCTCTTAGCCTTTTTCCAAGTTACTTGGGGTTCTAATCCACCCGAATATTACCTGAAATTCAGTTTTTACGCAGAGCGGCTGGCACTCGAACTCGGCAAACTAAAGGGATAAGCTGACTTCGAAGGATGGATTAGTTGTCAGGATATTTGAAGGCACTGACATCCTATAACGACTGCCAAAGATGTTCTTGACAA
>JAOCPS010000023.1:2458047-2471225 GCA_025505425.1 Graphium colonna | reverse complement strand
CCCTAGCCGAAGTATAACGGGACGGTGATCCGAGTTAAGCTCGTGGATTACTTCAATATCGCGTAGGGCGAGATTGACATTTTGGAAAACTGCGATGTCAAGCACATCCGTCGTGTGACCTACAACGTACGTTACATAGTCGAATTTGTTTTAACTTATAATAAAGATATTTGAAAACCTCTGAAATTATTATTTTTAAAAAGTACTTTCTATTTTTCATTTATTTTACAATATGAATATAGCAAATTTATATCTATTATACTATAAAAAATATTATTATGAAGAAGCTGAAAAGAATAATAATATTATTCTTTTCAGCTTCTCCACGACAACGCGCGACCAAATACTGCGTAACAGACAGTTGTTTTTTTTTTTCAAAACTTCTGAGATTGGAAGCTCTCCCTCATCCGCTATACTCACAAGACCTAGCACCTACTGACTATTACTTTTCCAAAATTGAGAAAGCTTTTTAGTGGGAAAAAAATTAAATTCCCGAGAGGTTGTACAAAATGCCTTTAAAGAGTTTGTTGCCTCCCGTCCAGCTGATTTTTACAAGAATGATATCAATAAACTGCCAATGCGTTGGCAAAGATGCGTCGATTATATGAATGGTTACTTTGATTAATAGAAATAAAAAAATAATTACTTTCACATATTCCATACAAAACGGCAATTTTATAATTAAAGAACTATTATTATTTAGTCAAACACAAAATCATTCAAAAGTGCCAAAGAACTGTAGTGATATAGCAATAGTGGGTGGCGCTTTATGAAAGCGCATCTGCTATTTTTCAATAATATTCATCACATTATTAAACCGAATTCGAGTTTATATAAAATATTAGTTTAATTAAAACTTAATATTTTATATGAATTCCAAATGAATATTTTATAACAATCCTTGGTGTATTCTCCGCATTAAAGGTATATCTCACTGGTTTAAATTCCAGTAAAATATGCTCGTTAGAGCAAATAGCTATCTAAAATATCCTTGAGTTCTTAGCATAACTTAGATCTGTTTTTATTAATTTTTTTGGGACTCAAATCATTTATAATATGCACGGAATAAAAGTATTATTTTCTTAACACCAATGTCGCCGAAGCGTATAGGAAAAGTCCCTTAGCTCTAACACAACTAACTGAAAGAAAAATTAAGATTTTTTTTTCAGTTGTCTTAAAATAAGGAATCAAAATATTAGTGTTTTCCAAACTGATCTCGAGCAAAGAAAGAAGGCAAGTAAATCGTTATTAACTATAATACATTAATAATTTATTTAAAATTAGGTTTCCTCAAAAATACGGCGCTAAGCAAACGCTGTACAGTGGTACAGGTAATTGTTGTAGTATTTGGTTAGGTTGCTATTCGTAATGCTTACATTTACATCTAGCGTATTTGGGAATGCACCCCTTTAAAAGATAAAATAAAAGCTGTATGTATTTCTGGTGTTTCAATTAAATTTTAAATTATTTCCAGTTTATTACGTAAATATCACAAAAATATATTGATATATATATATGAAATCTTTGATTGTGATGTTAAATTAAAGTTAATTTGGAAAGTAAAAATAGGTATTATGTACAAAAGACTAGCAATACTAGTTTATGAATCATATTCAATGAAAGTCGGAGGGCGCCACTTAAAATGCGAACTAAATAACATCGTGAGCTAGTATGGAAGCTGAAAACTTTTAACTTCCAAGACTGAATCCTATGATTACTATGAAACCTTACCTCATCGTTTTACAAAAATTAAAATATCTTGGTTTTACACGTTCCTGGATGCTGTTGTTTCAATATTTCTTTTCCAGAACGAATAAGTGATAAATAAATTTTAGGTATGACTAGAGACGCTCATCACTCGCTTCATGTTTGGCCGCCATGTCTGAAGCTCGGCTGTAACATAAGAGTTCGGGTTGTGCTTTTCTTTGTTGTATAAAAAAGACAGTGATTTTTGTTACTGATAGACAATGAATTTATATATTTAGTTAATTACTATGAACTTTGATATATGTGGAGTGTTTGATAAATTCAAGCAATTCGATAGAGTTTACTTTAGCAGAAGTTACTCCTACATCGTATTTTTAGTTCATCCGCCATATTGGCGTTAATATCCTTCGTAAGTCTTTTTTCATAATTATTTGGCTTTACCACCAATTTATTGTTGTAATTTTATGCTGTTTTGTTTCCCAATTGATAGGACTTTCGTATGAGTTAAAGTAGAGTGTGCATGTTTCGATATATAAGTAATTTTGAACTTTTTGTTTCTAGCCTCTATCAGTAATTTTTACCAAATCTTTATTAAGCTTATTTGCTCTTTACCAGTTAGTTTTGTTTGAAAATCCACATTTACTTTATTTTGCTTAGATTATAAATACGAAATTTTGATGTATACGTTTGCCTAATGGGAAAGAATATTCAGTGAGCGAGTACAAACTTTTATTTAACATTGAAAATGTAAATGGTATTTAAATGTAAAGGACAACGCTTATAAAAGTATTAAATATATTTATTTATAATAACAAATACTTTTTATTGATATGTTTATCCCCAAAAGTCCTTTTACGCCATAACATGCAATTCTTGGGCAAGGCTGAATGAAGAATATTCTAGAAAGGCTCCAATGCCATAATAATGTTTTAAGTAATATTGTTTTACACCCTTATTTCGTTTTTTTTAATTAATTTTTAGAAATTTTTGAGTTTGTTCTAAGATATGTATTGTCCAATAAGCATTATGTTAAAGCAGGTCAAGAGATAATTAGCTGCATGAATTTTATTTATCCATGCATGGTACTGTTACTCTTATGTCACAAACACATATCCAGTCAATTTGCTAGTACTCTATATTATTGTTAAGAAATAAGAATACCTTGAAAGTCCTAAATCTAAAGTAAAAAATAGAATAAAATACATGTTAACATTTATATATTGTACTTATATGCAAATTTAATATTTAAATTATTATTAAAACAGCTTGCCAACTGCAAGCTGTTTTAATAATTTTTAAATAAAATATGTACAGAAATAGAACAGGCCCACAAATTTCAGTATCATTACTATAATAGTTTCAACACCTCAACAATAATTTGACTAAATTAAAAAAAAATTGTTTCACCATATTTCCCATGGTTGGTATAAAAAGCTTAAAAGCAATGATTAAAACAACATTAACTTTACAAATAGAATTGTTTGAGTTTACACATAATAAATTGTGTTTTAGTATGCTTTACTTGTATATTTGTTCTTAGTTTAATTTACTTTTTTGCCCCATCCTTGTTAGGTTATTAAAAATATGATGCATTAATGTCTTGGAAATAACATATTAATTATATTCATTTTTCATTTACCATCTCCAAAGAATACAAAATCATAATAAACATTTTGCATATATCTTGTGCATATTTAGTAAATGGTGTATATGTTAGTAGCTTATACTTTTACCCTTGGGGATCTTATAGGATATCAAAATTCTTATATGTTTGTAACCAAACGAAATGTAATTTAAATTTTGAAAATAGGAAATACATGAAATATTGACTAAAAATTATAATTTATCCATCACATCTATTGATGTGTAAGGCAATATGCCTATTTAGAGTACTATTTAAATTGAATGTGTTATAAGCGCAGTATTAAATAAATCGCTTTGGATTGGTATATAAATAAATTATTTCAATTCAATATTAGTATGTAATTTTAAAAACATGAATAAAGATTCTATATTATCATAGTATTTATTACATATAAACATAGTTATCGGTAAAATTAAACATTAGAAAAATATATTTTATGAATTCTTATATATATAATATATATCTTATATAAACTAAGAACTATAATCATTAGTAGGTTTTTATTGAATCTGACATATTATGTGTTTGTATGTTCTACTCACAATTTATTCTGAACTTGATATGATTTTCATCTAAATTTGCATAAACTTTACATCAAAATTATTATTTATCAAAAACTTATCTTAAAGAAATTTATAAAAACAATTATCTATAACATCAATTCTTTATTTAAATTATTATACAGAATATAGAACTTATAATTTATATTGGCAACAATATACAATTATAATTCTTTAATGTTTTATCCTATTCTTATTTGTTCTTGTTTCAGATGTGGATCCTATGTTAATATAATTTAAACAAGTATTTAAGAAAACCAGACCCTCTTAACCTGCTTTGCTTTAAGTATGTTTAGGTATGTATTTCACATTATAATTTTTTTTAATTTGGTATAAAATATAAACAAATTCAGTTTATTATTTTGTCTTATAACATAGGGCTTTTTTAGGTAGATATTAGTTTGTATCAATGATTGGAAAGTGGTCCTGCTAAAGGTGCACCTGCACCAAAATTTATTATGATAGAATGGTTTAATGTTATACGAGGATTTAGCTGATGCCTCATAGCCAGAAACTGGACGAACCTCTTGTAACAATTGAGGTGAGTTTTGACATGTTAAGTGCAAAAATATTTTAAAGTTATTTACAAGTTATTCTATGTATTAAGTATATTTTAACACCTACTACAGTTATATGTATTTTGTTAGGTAGATAGCAGACTCCAGCACAATGCAGCAGGCAGTGGATCCTCTTGCTACTACCAGTACTGTAAGTGTCAACAGCATATGTATTTTATTGCTACATATTTTCAAAAAGAAGAATTACAGTTTAACAATCCATAATTTAAATTATTGTAATACATGCACACAACTAATATATTATAGGTTCATCCATAGTACATATATGAACCTATATGATGGTTATTTATTGTTTAAGTAGAGAATAAAATAATTATATATTACTACTATTTTATTCTACAGCCGAATGCGGAGCCTGTCAATGGGACACCACCAGAAGATACACCGCGGCGACAGGGGCGGATAACAAATCAACTACAGTTCCTTCAAAAAAATGTGATCAAAGCAGTTTGGAAACATAAGTTTGCATGGCCATTTCATCAACCTGTAGATGCAAAGAAACTTAATCTTCCAGTATGTACAATGCACAACTTAATAAATTCCTTGTTAAATAATGACACATTCAATTAAACTTCTGTTTTCAATTTCAGGATTACCATAAAATTATTAAAAAGCCTATGGATTTAGGAACAATTAAGAAGCGTCTAGAGTCAAATTACTATTACTCAGCTCAGGAATGCATTCAAGACTTTAATACCATGTTTACAAACTGTTATGTTTACAACAAACCTGGAGAAGATGTAGTTGTTATGGCACAAACCTTAGAAAAATTATTTTTAAACAGAGTAAGATTTTTTTTGTCTATACTTGTTACTGATATCGTGTTTATTGCATGGGAATTACTAAAATATTATTCATTGCAGAGAAACCTACAAGAAAATGTTTAATCTATAAAGGAAACAAATTATATAACAAAAAAATAGTAAATTCCTACTTCAGCCAATAGGGAAAAATGTTATTTTAGACATTTTTATAAATATATATTGTATTATTTTGTCTAGTATATACATATGACCAAACAATGTTAAGTAGCAAATAAAAATTTCTTATTTCCTTACAAAATAAGAGATTTTCCATATATAAAATTAAATAATGGAATGAATATATGAATAAATTTTCTTCATTATTTTGGTTTTTAAAAACTAAACTACTGATCCTATTGTAAAAAAAAATTTGGGATAATTTTGGAAGTATACTCTATTAGATAAATAAGTGGTGGGGATATATGCAAATATTCCTTCATTTTGTTATTATCATTTAAAAACTACTGAACCTCTTTTTTCTGAAAATATTAAAGCACCATTAAGTAAGCTAAGCCAGTAAATACTACTTCAGATAAATAAAAAATAATTAAAATCAGTTCGTTAATGAAGGAGGAGATACACACAAATTTTAATTTAAAAAGCAAACTATTGAATTAATTTTTTTAAATTTTAGGAAAGCAGAAAAAGAATTTTTAAAAGCGGTTTATAAATGACAGATATACGTGAATGTACATAAAAAATATATATAAACATCCAAATTGAAAATTTTTATTTGTTACTTGAATTTAAAAAACGAACTACTAAACCAATTCTTTTTAAAGTTTTAGGCCCAAAAAAATAGTTCTAATCAGAAATGACTGAGATATATACATAAAAAAGGTACATAAAAAACATATATAAAACATCCTGAATTGAAAACCTTCCTCCTTTTTTGAAGTTTGTTAAAAAACTTTTTTGATATTTTTAAATATTTTATTAACAATTGAAAAAAAATTAAATTAATTAAATTATTATAAGCAATAGGGAAATAAGTACTATTTTTTTTTTAATTTTTAATATATTTAGCTTTTATTGTTATATTATCATAAAAAAGTATGGGCCTATGGCTTAATTACTTTAAATTTTAACTGTATACTTTAAACAAAATGTTAAAAGATTTTGATAGAGATATCTGTGCAAGACACATATTTTTCTATTTTGTCAAAAATTATTTCATTATAACTTATGATACTTAAAAATATTACCTAATTTTGAAAAATTATGAAATTTGAGTGTTTTTTTACATGGTCTTTGTCATGTTTTTCTTTTTAGACTATGTTTTACAAGTAAGCAACCTGATCTTGAGCCATAATTGTTGTCCATGGGCATATAGAAAGGATATTTGAGCTAAATTTGGATAAGAGATACTAATGATAAAAGAGATTAATGAAAAAAAAATTAAAAAAAGTAAAGAGGATGAAGATGGGGTTGGCCACTTGTCACAAAACAGAAGATATATAAAATCTTAAGCAGTGTATGCTGGCCAATTCCCTTACAAATAGGATAAATGATGATGATGATGAGAGCCATGGTAGCTCAGTGTCTGGGCACTTGCCTTCATGCTGTTTACTTGAGGTGAACCTGAGTTTGATCTCCAATGCCGGCACTAATGAAATTGTTAATTTTCTAATTGAAATTTTAAGTGCTGGCTTACCACATGCTTTGCAGTGAAGGAAACATCATGAGGAAACCTCCATATCTAATATTTCTTAGATATGTGAAGGCCGCCTAGTTCATATTAGATATCTGTCCCATTAGGCCTAGACAGTAAAATGAAAGTGAATGCTCTCACCCCGCTAATATTATTAATCTCTGCTCTACCTATGGTTTATATCATATCAAGTGACTAAAATTCAATGCTGTTTACTGCTATGGAAACTTGATTATTATTGGTGTTATCAATAGTTACAGATTCAACCATAAACATCAAGTACAGGTTCTAATGCCTTATAGACCTCAAAAATAAAGGTTCTCAACCAGGATGTTTCTATTTTTCTTTACATATGTTCACGCATACCTCCATCACTTATGGACTAATTTTCTATTTGTTTTTATTGAAGCCATAAGTTATATACATACTGACAAGTCGCAATTCACTTGGCAGATAGCCCAAATGGACAAAGAAGAGAAGGAAATTGAAGTACCGTCTAACAGTGCCAAGACTGGCGTGAAGAAACGTACGGGTGTCTCGGGTAGTTCTGTGGGCGGTAGTGCAGCGCCGGGGACTCCCGCGGCGTCTTTGGTTCGGACATCGGTCAAGGCTACGCCGTCTACCCCGCTACCGGCCTTCGTGGGTTCAACGAACACGACCACTACACCTACTCTCACCGCACCCGCTGCAACGCCGCCCGCCACGCACACAGGCTTGCCACAGCAGGTATATTGCAACAATGATTTGTTGATCCAAATGTGTGGTGTTGGTTATGGTAATGGTAAACAACAGAGAGATGTCTGTACCATCTAAATTAAACAGATGTTTATTAAAGGAACGCGTCATTGCCTCTTGAGCTACTGTCTTCCTTGATCCACTGTAGAGTGAGGCTGTTGATTTTACATACCACAGTCTGATTCTATTGATTTATCTGCCATACATATAGGAATTTTGGTTACCTTGCATCGGTATTCTAATAAGCTATTTGTCACCCAGCTCTCTTTCACACAGTCTCTCGAGTATAGGACTTGGCACTTGTATAGTTGCTCTTCCTAGGCTTAGGTATGAAGATGACTTTTACCTCTATACAACACTTGGGAATGTGCCTGACGGCTAGCATGCACTAAGCACATGTTTGATTATGGAATGAAATTTAGTTCCAATCCATTGAAGTAGGGCTAGAACCATCCCATCTGGGCCTGCGGTCTTGAAGGGTGAAAAGCTATTAATGACCCAAGTAAGTTCATTTTCTGATATTAACCTTTAGGCATATTACCAGCATGTTGTTGATATCTTTATGACTTTATCCTGACATTCCACATCATGTATTATCTGACACCCTGGCGTCTCCATTAGAATTTGTTGAGCCAATGTATGCTGTAATACTGATACTCACATAGACTAGACCAGGGCTCACCAAATGATGAATAACAGTCTGGACCATCTGCATATATTGTGTACTATGAATACAGTGCAATATAATTGATTTACTTACTATGGTTACTCCACTCTCTCAACCTAACTTATATCCCACATGGTTGTGAGATAAGCTTCCTATGCCAATCTATTCTAATTTGTTGTGTCCTCGACATCTGTGTCAGAGACTTGGCAGTCAGAAAATTTCGGTTAGTGCACTATGTAATTAATAATTTAGTATGTGATTTGTCCTTTCTTGTCATATCTCATAATTTGTGAGTTGACCTACTCATAAACGTCTCTCAGATTTAAAGATAATAACTTGCACCAATTTTGAGGGTGACAGACATATAGCATATGGACTGCGACAGTCATTTTATTTTAAAAATCGAACGCCAAACAAAAAATATTTGATGACTTTAACTGCTATAATTTTTTTTGTTTTTTATTACTGGAGATACCAAAAATATAGATTATATTTGCACATTTCTATGATAAATATGATAAGGGTAAGGACTTAGTCCATGGTCAAATTGAAAATTACCTTTAAATAAAGATTTAAAGGTAATTTCATAGTTTAATTTTTGACTCTGAGTTAGGACTGTCCATAAATATTGTATTTTTGCCAAGACTTTGTAACCAAGACACCAAAATGTTTAAAAATCCATTTAATTCTTTTTCATTTTATGTTAAATATACAATTATTGTTAATAAATTCATGTATACAACAATTTTTTTTAACTATCTGAACTGTTTGGCTAGAAATTTTAGCACATATTAATATTTTTGTATAGAGATTGTTATTTTTTAACCACATCATTATGAAGAATAAATGAAATATATCTAGTATTTTGAATTTCAGCTAAAGTGAATAAACATGCTGTTTTACAGGTGGCAACACAACCATCTAGTTTTCATGTCACACCAGCAACTGCTGCACCTGTATCCACTATGCCCGCTGTCACCTTGTCACAGACACAACCAGCTAAGGTATCTATCAACCATATATGTTTTAAAAACAGATTACTTTGATCGAGTTTGTAATATTTGAGTTATAAATTTATTATTCTATTTACTAGGTAAAAAAGGGTGTGAAAAGAAAAGCAGACACTACTACTCCCATGGGTAGCTCATTTGAAGGAGGCTATACTACTCCTACTATTGAACAACAGAGTGGACCTAAACCAGCGAAAATTTCGACAAGAAGAGAAAGTGGGCGACAGAAAAAGGTTTTTGTCTTTATATTGTATTTACATAAGGCTTAATTTAATTAATACTACTTGATTCAGCCATTGAGCATGTGGATAATCAAATGGATAAAGAAAGGTGGTTTTTGTACTAAATTTAGCATAAACATATTGCCAGGTTATTATTAAAAGCAACAAAAACCACTTAATAACTAAAATCAATATTTATAAAGAAATTATTGAACATTTACATATTTGCAACTTAAAACTTACAAATATGTTGCAATAATTTACATATTATGTAGTTTTAAAATATTTGCTAATATTCATTTGGTAAACAAGAAATAAAATATGTAATTGCCGTTTAGTCTAAAGGGGCAAACATTTTTGGTAATTGTCATCATACTACATAAGCTAGTTTTACTGCTACATCGCGAAAACGTTTTGGCCATAATAAACTATAGTCAGTCTGTTTTTCGAACAAGTTAAGAGATGTTTCCAGGGCCTGAAATGATCCCACATCATTTTCTACAACTAGGTTTTCACTTAGTATTTTTAATTTGTGAATTCTATTTAAATCCGTACAACAATCAGATTCTCGCCGCAAATGATTTAGTACCACCTATTTTCTCATTTAACTTTAATGCTTTTTTTTATAAAGCAAAAAACCTGATATAGGTTTTCCAGATTTTGAAAAATCCAAAAATACAAAGCTTCTCCTATGTCTTTTTTTGGTTTTTTCATCACTTTTCATGTTTATTCTCTCCTTGACTGTCTAATTTGCAAGCTCACTTACAACCTGGCTCTCAAAAAGCCACTCTCTTTGACATTTTTAAGTGTACAGATTGCATTATAAATAATTTTATGTCATCACTAGTTGCATTTTCGGGTATTTAAAAAATTTACACCAACAACTAAATAACTAATAAATTAAAAGAAAAAACTTGACAATCAAAATTGAATTATTATACTTTTATATGCTTTAATAATTTTTTTTATTATTCATACTAATAATTCTTTTCTACTCTAAACCAACATGTAACTAAAAAATCTTTTAAAAGAACTTTTAAATACCGATTGACTCATATTATATACTTGCGGAATGCGTGCACTTGTCACCAAGGTCAAATTTGAATTTAAAAGAACATATTATACATCATTCTTTTTAGTTCACAGTAACGCATAAAGAAAAAATTATAGTACAAACCATTAAGGATAATTTAAATTCACAAAGGTTTTTAAAGGCTAAAGTTTTCTGTTACCCACAAACCGATACTTGAATCGCGCTATCATTCACAGTTTTGGTTAGGTCAATTTTTGAAATTGGATTTTCCCTTTATGAAAATTTGTAATTTAATTTCATTGTGATAAATCTTTACCATTTCATTATGTTGTTATTATCATTATGTTGTCTTATTTTTCATAGGTTGGAAGAGTGGGAGAAGATAGTTTTAAAATGGGTGGATTATCGCCAGCGATGGGTTCTGCAGGGGCATCCCACCATGCTGGTATGACCCCGCAACTAGCAAAGGGCAAGGAAAAATTGTCTGATGCCCTCAAAAGTTGCAATGAAATACTTAAAGAATTGTTTTCTAAGAAACATTCGGTAAGTATAATTTCTGTATATTTTATATTAT
The DNA here is from genome assembly GCA_025505425.1 of Graphium colonna. Classification (NCBI taxonomy): domain Eukaryota; kingdom Metazoa; phylum Arthropoda; class Insecta; order Lepidoptera; family Papilionidae; genus Graphium; species Graphium colonna. Next base: position 2,460,041 of record JAOCPS010000023.1, on the reverse strand, counting down.
GAAACAAATAACAAACCAGAAAAGTGCATTTTTTTTTAAAAATTTTAATGGTATTCTATTTTAAGTCTGTGTATTTTTAATATATTGATTTCTAAGGGTCTATTAAGTGTACAGTAAAGCAACAACGTATTCGACAGGGATATGCGTGGCCATTTTACAAACCTGTAGATGCGGAATTGCTCGGTCTTCATGATTATTTTGATATTATTAAGAAACCGATGGATCTTGGAACCGTGAAGCAAAAAATGGATAATAGATCATACAAAACGGCTGCTGAATTCGCCGCAGATGTCCGTTTAGTATTTACGAATTGCTACAAATATAATCCACCAGATCATGATGTTGTTGCTATGGCCAGAAAACTTCAAGATGTTTTTGAAATGAGGTTTGTGACTTTATTTATATTTGTCAACCTGCATTGCAAAATTACTAATAATTTTTTTATTTAAATTCAATAATAAACTTTTTAAATAAGTCAAGTTGCCACTTGGTAGTTTTTTAAAATCTAATGTGCATGAGGTCATAAGAACATGTTGTTTCATGAAACTGATTAGAGGAATATTTAATGTTATTTAGCAATTATAAATAATAATATATTAATAATGTAATAATAGGTATGCGAAAATACCTGATGAGCCAGTCCATGTTGGTGTTCCTCATACAATGGATAAAGGAAGTTCGGCATCCAGTTCCGAATCTGGTTCTGAATCAGAATCTGAATCTGATGATTCAGAGGAAGAAAGGAACAATAAAGTAAAACTGCTTGAAAAGGAGCTTCTTGCGCTACAAGAGAAAATGAAAAAGCTTGTGGAGGAGTCCAATACTAAGAAAAAGGCGAAAAAGAAAATAAAGGAAAAACAGAAAAAACAAATGACAAGTAGTAGTAGTACCATTCCCAAAGCAAACACAGTCACAGCTTACGGAAATAAAGCTAATAATATAAATGAGACTATAGGTGAGTGACTCTATTAGGTGTTTGTTTCTTATTGGATACTAAAGTTATGGATAAAGCTTGGATTCCTTTTATGCAATTCATAATGTAAATCAATACATTATTTGTCTTATTGACATTACATTGTAATTGAAGTGACCTATATTTTTTATTACTCTTTCATTCTATCATACTTTTTATTTAACCAATTTTCTAAATAGTCAGGTTAACATAACAGTTGACTTTTTTATAAAAGGTCCCACTATGAAAGGTCGAAATGTACTATTTTCATATAAAGAGATGGGGATGTGATAATGAAAAATAACATGTCTAATGTTAATAAATAGGTGTGAAGATGCAATTGTAGAGGTAAAGATTGAAAATATTCAATCAAAGAAAATATAAAATCAAGTCTCAATTACAAAAGTTTTAAAATTCCTAATAGAGGTATTTCAATATAAAAGTTGCAGGATTTTGCTGTAATTGTTTAAAAAAGGTTAGTCTCATATACTGGGCCAATTGAACCAGAATTTTGATTTTGGTTATATTTTATTTCAATACTTCTAAACTTATGTTAAAAATAAACATAGATATTCAGTTCAATTATTATTAGTGTAACCAGATTATGATAAAACTGGGTCAAAATCAGTTTACCAAAAAAAAATGGGACTGTTAAAACTTTTGCTATACATCATGTCCTGGAAACAGGTTTTTCCATGTTACATTCAAGTAGGAAATATTGCTGTTTGACTAAGAAATAGTAATTTTTGGAAAATTTAATTGATAGAGTAGTAAGTTTATGACTTTGATATGTTTATTATATTCTATACATTGCTGGAATATTTTTCATATTTATATATATAAGGCAATTTTATCTGCAAATAATTGCCAGACAATAACCAGACGATTTACATGTTCAAGGTTTTTGTAGACCAGTTGGGTATTATTTTGTCTACTAATTGACTTGGTCTTTTTTTATGTATACAAAATATATATAAGTAATATATTTTGTAGCAACGGGCGGCATGATCCGGCCGAAGACGGGCGGCAAGCGCGGCGGAGG
>JAOCPS010000023.1:2428302-2440091 GCA_025505425.1 Graphium colonna | reverse complement strand
TAATTAAAAAAGGGGATAAGTAATGCGACATGCGATAGTAGAACAGTTTAATATTTTATATAGAAAGACAAAAATAAAGTTAGAAAAAATCTCACAGAGAAAATTTCACACTAGACGAAGTATTTTGCATTGGGGCTCGTATATATCCACGGCACTATTATGATTGCAAGAGAACAGATCTCTCAATGAGTTTCCATAAGAGCACTCGTCATGTATGGTTCATGAGAGAACGAAGATATGACAGATAGGAATTTCTAGAGAGTAGGAAGCAACTGACCGTGTATCCAGGCGTCGACCGGGGGCGAGTGGCAGTGCGCGTGGTAGCCGCGGCCGCAGAGGTCGCAGGGCAACACGGCGCCCTGCGACTCGCCGCGCCGCTTGCACACCACGCACAGCGCGGGCCCGTCCTGCGCGGCGGGCGCGCTCAGCAGCTTCAGCGACGCCACCGGCGCCCACGCGTGCGTGCCGTCCCCGAACTTCACCAGACATCGCGCCACTCCCCGCCCCACCTCGCACGAGTCGTTGTCGTTCGAAGTGCTCAATTCCACTATCGTGCCTGCAATAGGCGCCTCTTATTACTAACTCTACCCAACCATGTAGAAGAGACTACGTCACCAAACAAACGCGATGCCGTCACAGATCACATGTTGGAATTCTGCGTCGCGACTAAGGTGATACAACGTCGTAACAGACGCTTTGAAGCACTATTACTCCAATCGGAGTCTTCTTGTTCCGGAGAACGCGATCACTACACTCGCGTTCCGTAATCTACGGCCCTACGGTTGCCGTATCGGGCAAAGTATTAATGTATGATCAATTTGAGAACTGTCACTGCGCTATCAGCGACCGCGCGACGCCCTTTCTCATACATTTCAATTTTATCGGGCACGGCAACCATACCGTGGCCGTATTCATGTGAAACGGAAGATGTGTATGTCGGCGTGGCGCGGTAACTACGTAGCTATCTCCACATCCTGCCGCGATTATCCCAATTCCTCACGTGGCCCGATCCTATGTAGTTTAGTCGCGTGTTTAGATCGATGCAAACGCGTGCATACCTATTGCAGCTAACGACCAAATGTCATTACTATAGAAACGCGTCGTAAGTCTATAAAATTCAGTCATACAACCGCTCTTATAACTCTTGCACTACATTTATCATGGCGTACGGTCGAAGAGATAGCAGAAACCAAAAGATAGCGCAAGATAAAATACCTCTTTCTTCCTCTCTTATTCTTTTTTTTGACAAACAATAGTATGGTTATTCTCCTTTTTCCTTAATATATTCTTTCCAAGGCTTTGTAGAGGTCTCTGGCTGCCAGTAATCACTTAACATTATATGAATCTTATGGATGTTGTTAAGCTTTGGTCTATACTGAGGTCATCCACAAATTTGTCACATATAGTGGAAGTAATCAACAGAAATGTGGTGTTACCTAGTGAAGAAAATTATACATTTTTTTTATTTACAGCAAAGTTTAAAATTTGCAATTTAATGAATAACTAAAATGGACATCATAAAAAATACTATCAATAATTATAGTGTCATAATTAAGTTACTTTAAATTTAAATTAACTACAATAAAATATTTTACGAATAGCTTTTTATAAGAGGTGACATGGCATTGTCCTGTTTTTTATAACAATTAAACTGAGAGCTTATAATAAATTCTATAATATTGAATATACAACAAACCACAAATTTAATAGGTCCAGGTTAAAAAGATGAATATCAATGTTTATAGACTAAGAGTTTTAGATTAAATTCAGTTAAAAATTAATCAAGACAACATTAGTGACATATGAGCTATATGATACCTTTTTGTATAAATAACTCACAATTAAAAATGAGTGAATGCAACAAATTTATTTTTTTTATATATCATTTTATTATAATGACTGTCACTAAGTGACAGGTAATTTTTAATATATTTTTTAAATTTCTTAATATAAATGTGAAGTAAAATTATTAATCTAAAATTAAATTATTTTTGAATTGTAGCATTTAGCATTTCACAACATAAACTTTAAACTATCCCGCTTTATAATTTATGAAGTTAAATGCAAAATGCTACAACTCAAAAATATATAAATATGGTTAAGTTTCAACTTATATAATCACTAAGGTACATTATTTATACTCAACTAAAGCTGTAATATATATTTGCACTCACCTAAGTAATATCTGCCATCTTTGTTTGGTACCAAGACATCATCACCACAATGAAATGGGTTTCCATTATTCTTTTCCGTGTTAGTTGTTGAGTCTGGCATTGCATCCTGTGTTTCTTCTTCTTTTTTCTCATTCTTTTTATTAGCACATGGCTTAATAGTTTTGTCAAGGTCGCTCAGAAGAGCATCGATCAGGGATAACTGCTTTGAAACCTCTTTAAAAAAAAACTTCATATTAATTATGTTATGATTTTTTAATGTATAAACATCATGTAAAGTTCTGTATAAAAAACAATATTATATTTAATTGCAAACACAGTTTAGTTCTTATGTTGATAATCAATAATTTTACTAAATTTCAAAATTTGGGCAATGATTTAAAAAACTCAAAGCTTTTGTTATTTAAAAAACTTTTAATAATTAGTTTTTTTATGCAAACTGTATTTATTGTTTTATTTTTATACATTATAATTATTAATGAAAAAATGTTAAAGCACTAATTTGTAAACAGATATTATAATAATAACATTACCAAACAATTTGCCAACTAGCGCAAAAAATATTTAAGGAAATATATATTAACATAATTTATTTGCTACATAATACAATTATGCTTGGAAACAGAGAATTACAGAGTTAATATTTTTTAATGAATTATTCACACATTAAACCCACAATGGGAATAATATTTTCAGACCTAGAAACCAGTGAATATACTCATAATCCACCTGAATTAAGCTGAAATTTATAGAACTTTATATTATATGAAATAAATTTCAACACATGCATCAATTCTTTTTTCATTGAGTTTTAGGTCTATACCTTTCTGTATGGCACTTAAATCTCTTTTTTTAATGGCAGTTATTTATTTATATTTTGCTGCACTTTAATGTTTTTAACATTATAATTAAAGTTTTGATATAATTAAAATTATGATATGGGTTATTATAGTTTGTTGGTAAATTAAGAATCATCTACACTATAATAGATCCAAGTCTATAATATGACACTTGGCCTGCTTCATTTTCCTAATGCAATTAAAATAGTAGTTTTAATTGTTAAGTCAATAAAAAATAGAAGGTTTAATCTTTGCTGTAAAGTCAGATCTGGTAGATTGAAGATACTTTGATTTCTCTAATTATATATTTATTAATAGTATTATGAGGTGGCATAAAAATAAATAACATATTATATTATATATTGAAAAAAAATGCAAGGAAAACCTTTAAAGGTAGATCCCTAATACCAGTTTGTATTATTATTATTTTATATTATGATACAAAAGAACAGAATATTTTTTATACCATAAGAAGGATATTATTATAAATACTTACTCAAAACAAATCCAATGGTCAGCCGTAAAAAGTAAAAATAATATTTTTTTTATAAATGTTACATGTCAAATTAAAATACATTTCATTAATTATTTAAAAGTTTCTTAAATATTTTGAAATGGTATCAAACCAAAAATTACTTTTTTCAACTTTTAAATTTTGAAGAGAAGTTTAAAACTTTTAACTAACTTATTGGGACGTCCCATAAAATTGTTTCAACCATGCAAGAGACCTATGTTGATTAGCCAATGTTTTGAATAAATCATAATTTTCGTTACATACAATTATTAGTGGGGCGATAGGCAGTAAACGAAACTAAATTCAAAGAGAGTAACATAATGATCCATTGCAATCACGTCAACGTAACTTTAAAACTAGTTTGGTTAAATTCAGTTTAAAGTTTAGAATGGGCCAGCCGTTTTGTCAGGGAACTAATGACGATATGTTTTATAAAAAAGTAACAAAATAATTTCGCTACAATTATATGGGTAGTAAAACACGTAAAGAATATGTATCAAACGACAAGTATAGGAATCTTTACTGTCTATCTACCTAAATAATTCTTAACACAACTTATTTAATAAAAACTTACCAACGTCCATCTCAAACACGTTTCTATTTGATTTATACAGCATGCAGAAACTTTATTCCATTCTTAAATTTTATTAAGAAAGAACAAACACTAAAAGCATTGGCGCTATTGCGGCCATTATAGTAGTCAAACGTTTCACCGTTTTCCCGCGGTAATAAGTTTGGTATAACAAAATGTTCAAAGAACATTAATTTTTTTTACTAGATAAACATCTTTAAATGCATATTCTCCTGTTTTTGTGAATGAAATTCGGCCTTTAACACAAAATTTATAACAAAATTACAAAATACCACTTCAAAATCTCTAATCGGATATGTAAAGCAAAGCACAGATAGAAAAAAAACGTTTCAAATGTAGAGCAAAGCAGAGAGCAGTAGATGCCAGATGCTGTAGGATTATTGTAAATATTTTTATGTTTAAAGGGTGCAATAAGAAGAAAAATATTATTACAAATTGTTATATAACAATACAATATTAAAAAAGATTTCAGTATTTTTTTTATAATTGAATTTTGCTGAATTATTAAAATATTTCTAAAAGTTACTTATAAAATTTGTTCTTATTTAAGTATTGGCTAAAATTTATTTTATTAAATATTGTAATATTATGACAAATGACGCGTTCCTATAAGCTATCATAATGCTTATCATACATCGAAACAAAACGAGCTGTTCGCCTCAGCTCTTACCACGGAATGTTCACTGAATTCCACTTAGCGATTACAAAATGCGTAGGTTTGCGTTTTGTGATCGCTAAGTGCCACAGTATTTTTCGTTCTGATAGTTTTTGAGCGATCCAACTATATATCTTAGGGGAAGGGGCTGTTGGACCCAACTCTTCCCACGAGGCATTGCGAACATGCTGCAGTTATGATCAATGACGTGTTCGCAACGATTAGGGAACATCCTGTGGAACGGTTGAAAGGACGTTTTGAGTATTTGATCGCATAGTGGAATATGACCAGACTGTATGTGTTCCTATTATGTGGCTATAGGCAAAATATAAATGTATATTTGCATAAAATCTACTTGAATAAGGATGTTTTACGAACAAAAAATGGAGTATATGTGCTAGTAGAATCATAACATAAATACGTGAATCGGAATATTTTAAAGCCCTTAAGAAGGCTTTTTTGAATAAGGATAAATAATTGTTGAATAAGGAGCATGAAATTTGGGACAGTTAAAACTTGAATAGCACAGAGCAGACAGCTAATATTTTTAAAATATGTATTATAAATATATAAAATTAATGAAAAAACTCATTACATAAACTATCATGTGGTTTTTAAACATCAAATTCCATATATATAATGTTTTAAAGCGCATGATGAATGATCCATATTCCATAACCATCCAATGTGGCGAACAATTTCAAATACGGGTAACACTTTTTCTTAGAGGAAAACAATCAAATGTCATGTTATACGTCAATTACAATTACAGAAAAGTGGTATTTACGGCTGATAATATACAATATTGAAATATCTTGAATGAGCATTACAAATTAGTATATTAATTTTATTGTTAAATATTGTGTAATTTATATTTCATATTAGTTTGCGTAATGGGAAATTCTGGTCTAAAACAACATTATGAAACAGCTTCAAAGACAGGTGTTTTACAACTGTCTGATCGGAAATTGAAGGAAATACCACTGGAAGTGCTTAATTTGGCAGATAATCTACGTAACTTGGACTTATCTAAAAACAAAATTTCCTCTATATCAGAAGATATCACTAGACTTAAGCACTTAAAACAGTTAAACATGAGTGTAAACGTTATAGGAACTTTACCAGAATCAATGATTTATTTAAAGAAACTTGAGATGCTTAACATGTCGAACAATTTACTATCATTTTTACCACAGCGTTTTTCAGATTTAAGTAACTTGAAACAAGTTTATTTAAGTCATAACAAATTTAAAGAATTTCCGCTGCAGTTGTTGTCTTTAAACAATTTAGAAGTTGTTGATCTTTCAAACAATAAAATTACACGGATACCTGAGGGGATGTCAAATTTATATGCTGCAGAATTAAATTTAAGCCAGAATGAGATATCAGATCTAAGTGAAGACTTGCATCTGGCACCAAAGCTAAAAATATTGCGACTAGAAGAAAACTGCTTAAGTTTAGACGCTATACGACCTAGTTTACTAAGAGATTCTAAAATTCATACTATGAATGTTGATGGTAATCTGTTTGAAGCAAAACAGCTGGCATCTGTTGAAGGTTATAATGAATATACTGAAAGATATACAGCTATGAAGAAAAAAATGTTTTAATGTAATATTTTAAGGGTCTTTAATTTACATTGTAAATGGATGTTACAAGCCTGAATATTAATAATGTATTAATTTTTTACAATTTTGCTAGTAACGCACTCATTCACAATTATTGTAATATATTAATTTCACAATATTTTTTGATAAAAGCAATTTATTACCTTTTGTCTTATTTATTCTATAATAAACTGTTAAACATTTATTTTGTTTTTTTTCCTGGTTTGAATACAAAAGTAATATTACAATACTTCTTTCATTGAATTTATACTCAAATCTTCCAGCTCATTTAGCAATTCCGTGTACAACTAGGCCACAGATTTTGACACACTAATCAAAAATTTTTAATTAAAGCTAACATAACTGCTTTGTTTACCTTTTTACAAAATAGATAAAGAAAGCAGTTACTAATTATACTAATTGCAAAATATCAACAGAAACTGATTTATCCTTGTGATATTCTATAAAATTTTAAGTAAATATTCAATTTTTTAACAATTATATGAGTTTCTTTTTTAGGTTTAAATTTTATTGTTTGTTTCATCCATTTGTATATGATTTAAGTAATACAGTATACTTCTTTACTTATATATTCTCAATAAATGTAAATATTATAAATGCAAAAAAATCTATGTCTTACTGTATTACTTATTTATGCCACATAACAAATTTGGCATTAATAAGCTACCTTTTGTCACAGAAATATACAGGGTGTTGGTAAAACTGGATGCCATAGTTTGTATAGAAAACCTCCATCATGTCATCAGTGAGAATAACTAGCAAGTTTGTTTATTATCTATCCTTGTAATCCAGTGAGACATCTTTTTTAAACATAATGTTCTACTACATAACAAAACTATTTGTCATAGATCCTAGTCTGTAAAATTACACACAAAGCCAGCATAGAAAAATATATTTGGTTTGTGAGGAATACCAATGGTCATCCTTCTTATCTGCGGCAGATACATTCTTGTCCCATTGATAATATCCCTTCTGATTTAAAAAAAAATTGTGGGACCATTTATTAAAATAAATGGTGTTATTTTGATTTAAAAAACAAACTACTGAACCGATTTTTAAGAAAATTTTATGGGACCATTTGAAAAGAATACCCTACCTATCCTACCCTAGATAAAATTATCATTTTTGAAATCTGTACATTAATGACGGAGATACGCGCTAACATACATAAAAACATATAAACATTCGAATTGAGAACGTCGTTCTTTTTTTGAAGTCAGATAAAAATTAAAATTTGTTTTACAAGTGAGCAAACATATTGTAAGTTTAAACAATTAGTTACATAATTCATGTTCTTCCTACCGGACATGGCGTGGCCAGAGTGAGATGAAAGGCACGGAGGAGGGGGGGGGGGTCGACCTCTAGTGTACAGCTGTTATCTGGCGCCGAGTCGCCACACTTCATTTATTTATGGGAAAATTTGGTCGAAAACTATATCCCCAATTTTATTATATAAATGTGATGACAATGGAGTACCGAGTCCACTCCCTCAATACCCTGTATATACGTGACAAAAGTTTCAAGTTCCCTAACATTTTCGCCGAGGTATTACAGGCATAAAATATTTGTTATTTTGGAAACCTCATAGAAGACTGATGATTTTATACATAAAATAATATTTGAATCAGTGGTTTACACTATCAATTATTGATGAAACTCCACAGGTCATAATTTCGTGAAATCTGGTAAAATTCAAAACAGAATAGCAATTTCCAAACAAACTTCCAGTCGCCACGACAATTATGCAAGCAGCCGTTTCTGGTACAGTCAGAGAAGATTTAATTTTTACCTGCTCTTTTCTTCGGAAGAATGATGTCTTCTGCAGATCCGTGAACATGTTTTTTCCTTCTTTAAAGAAGATTTTAACACTGTATTAGGTACCAGCTTTCTTATCTGTCTTCGGTATCAAATATATGTGGAATTTTAAGCAAAACATTTAAAATAAATTTTAAAGGATCGCCTACCATTCGTCATTCAATAGCTTTCTTTTTGTAAACATATACCGATGATGTGTAATATGGTAGTCTATGCTTTTTCTTTTTCCCTATACCCTTTTACACCCATGTAATTTCGTAAACATCTTGCGATATATAAGCCTTACTTAGTCAGCAATAAACAGCAACGTTTTCAGGAAGCTTTTTTAAGTAATTACCAAGGCGGGAGGCCTCGCGCCTAAGGGAGCCTCGCAAAAGTTATTTAAAGTTTAGCCAATCCTAATTATTTCTATACACGTATATAGTGTTTAGACAGAGTCGCAGCGTTATCAGGCATACTAATATACCCTACAAACTATAAAGGCATAAAAATTATAGAAAAGCTTTTTTTTTGGCTATTGGGTGAATCTTGATACAAAAAATGGGAACTCAAATCCGTTAATATACTTAAAAAGAAGCGATAACGGAGTCATCGGATTTTGCTCTGTAAATTAGACAAAACAATTGATTAATTATATTTAAGAAAATAACTTTAATATGTTCAATGAAACGTTTACGTAACAACGTTCTGGGTAGAACAGATGAAAGATACAATTTATTAAGGCTTACTTGACAATGTTTTCTTGTTATCAATTCTAAAAAAATAAAGGCAAAACAAAGGTATGTTATTGGTGTTTTTGTTAACGCAATTTTAAAAAATAATTAACTAATATTCTCATTCATTATATATTAGTGTTTTAGTTAGCTAAATCAATTTAAAGTTTGAGAAATTAGTTTATATTTCCAGAAAATAAAAAACTGAGTTTAAACGGCTTAGAATTATGCTTTTGTGACCTGCCTTCTTCTACTGAAAGGTTTTTTTTTTTGAAAATTTTATGGGACTTATCTACAAGTATAAACTTTAACTAATAAATATAAAGTCAATTTATAAATGATGGAGTTACGCCGACCCAACAACAACAATGAACAATTGAAACATTAGACTTAAGAATCTTTTTTTGAAGTTGATTAAAAGAGGGGCATTGCAAAACTGATTTCACCGACATCTAAATTTGATATTAGCACTGCCACGGAACATAGTACCATGCCAACTTGTGTGTGAATATAATGACGTACACGACTGACACTGATCACCTTTCATGTTTTTCTGACGAACATATTTGATGCCAAGAATAAGCATTTGTGATTTGATCTTACGTAGCTCTCCGAAATGCAAATTTCAATAAAATTGAATCGGCAGTTCATAGAATTTTAGGTTATTTTCTTAACATGCGCCTCTAGATCTATGCAACTCACCAAACATATTGAAGATTATCATAAGACTTCGCTAATATTTGATTTAATTTTTTTATAACTTAATTTCTAATTAATAAATTCTTATCCATTTAAACTTTTACTTTCTTATAATTAACAAATACTTTCGAAAATCATTTAAGACAAATTTAATTGCCTTCCTGGAACCGTTCTACTAATTGTAAAAAAATTACACCCATAAGATGGTAAAATCAACATCACAAAGACCACAACAACAACAAGAACATCAGCCTATCGTTATCCACTGGTGGACGTAAGCCTCCCCCAAAACGCTCAACTATCCCTGTCCTGGGCAGTCCGCATCCATCCGCTACCCGCCACCGTTCTCAAATCGTCAGTCCATAGTGCGGCAGTCCCTACGGTACGTTTGACTAAGACCACACTTTTTTTTCGACATTTTCTTTATGTATGTAAAGCGGTTTCCAACAAGATTTTGCTTTGACTAAGTAAACTTACTGATAAATTTTAATTCCTTTCTCGGTGTGCGGGACCCCTAGGCAGTTCCTTACTCTAATTTAGATGTTAGTTATTACCATTGGTAGTTCGAGGAAAAGAGAGGTCGTCCAAAATCTTCTATCCTTTCTGATCATCAAATATTAAGTAATTTCAGAAAATAACAACGGTCATTCACAAAAATTAAGGAACCCAAATCTTCATTTATTTATGTTACAAATTTGTCTTTGGTTCAACGAATTGCATATGAGTACTAAATTTAATCGTTTCAGGCGTTTTGAATCAAAAAGTTGTGATAGTCGGACCTGTGTCGGACAAGCAAACACGCGATTGAACCTATGAGAGCTCCAGTTTTTTATATTCAGGTACGGAACCCTATAACAGACAGCATGTTAAACTCAGACGAAAACTCATTCATCTTTTTTGTGTAAATAAATGCATAAAAGATCAAATTTATAAAAAACCTAAGTTGACAAAAGATAAATACCATGTTTCATAATTTAAGTTGTGTAAGAACCTGACGAGATATTTATAATAGCCGAACGAACGAACGCCTAGGAAAATTACACCGCAAAATGCCAATTACCCATCATACTTTTGTGCTTTATATTTCGTAGGCTTTTTCGCAATACACATACGCACACATAAAAGTTCTCGGCTAGGCGATATTCGCCTTGACTGAACCTTGCTTAGCCGAAATTATTTTTCTTAAAAGCTTAATAACTAGGCTTTGCTAAGGTTAAGCTAAAATTTCTTCACATTGCAACTATAAACTTATTTTCCTATATAATAGGCCTTTACGAAGTACGCAAGTTATGGAAACCTTTCTAGGAGGAATCAGCTGAGAAGAGGCATGGAACTGGATAAAGAGAAAGATCCTGGTGTGATTTGGTATTATAATAGAAGTATGAAATAAGTATTTTGCGTGCTTTTTTCCTCCAATATATCTCTAAAAATATTCAATTGCTCTCCAACTCCTTGTGCCGCGTTCCTTCATTCATTCGTTCGTTCAGGTGACAGATTTTCCTAATTTTTCTTTTTTTAATGGGGGAGATTAATACACAGATTTGTCAACAAGTGTCAGTAATCGTTTATATAGTACCCACTACCATACGCAAATGCGATTATCCGATACAAATTTCTTATGCCTTCGTAGCTATCTTTCTCTATATATTAATTCAGATTCAGGTACACAATTCATTTACATCTAAGAACACTCGCTGAAAAAGAGGTCTTTTTTGAAAATGTGTCCTCTTACATTAGTTGAGTTTAAAGGGAACTAGGTTTTAACATTGGTGCTAAGGAGTACGGCACAACTTATTTAAATATACAAATTATAAATACTGAGTAACAAAGTACCAAAATTCGTAAATATTTATAAACATTTCGACGAATTATTATTAGATTTGGCAGTACTTGAATTAATATTTAGATTTTTTATATTAAAAAATCAATTTAAAATTTCCGATTTTTAACCTGCAACCTTATAGTATACATACATATACGATAGAGTGCTGATATCGCTTGTAGCGCGTTGTGTGGTGCGTAGGCGTGGGCGTTGTTTTAAAGTTAAAATTGTGACCATTTATAAAATTTACAAAATCGTTGCCACTATGTTTTTTTTTTTTATGGAAAGGAAGACAAACGAGCAGACGGTTCACCTGATGGTAAGTGATCCCGTCGCCCATG
>JAOCPS010000023.1:2352521-2372714 GCA_025505425.1 Graphium colonna | reverse complement strand
CGACCCATCCTATCCAATAAACCAATTGTATCCAATTTCCCAGGTTGACAACGCAATCGCAACTCTCCGGATATTGCGTGTGTCCATGGGCGACGGGATTACTTACCATCAAGTGAACCGTCTGCTCGTTTGTCTTCCTTTCCATAAATAAAAAAAAAACTAAAAAATAAAAAAAAACTTAATTGTAGTAGATAATCTTCGCAAAAGTACAGGCAAAAAATTAGCAATCGGAGAAACCCTGAGAAAGGGCATAGTATATGAACGATCGAACAAAGATATAATTATTATATATATCAGATTCATAAAACATTTATAAACAAAGTTTATTAATTCTAATCTATTTATTTATAGGAATAATTAGCGTCAAGCAGCGCAAACTAAAAATAAATGTGTATTTATCGCGGACTATTCAGACCTAGATCAGGTGATCTTACTTGGTATACTGTAGCATTTGCAACTACATACCAACTACCAAACAACTACCTCATTTGCCCACGTCTCATCTTACGTCAACTACACAACAAGTAAGGTGGTAGAGTCACAACATCTTTTCACAGCTTTTGCTGCACTTCTATGGTTGCGCTCGTCCGGGGAAGTACCACCGCCCTTTGTAAAGCGGCATAAAATAAAGAATGCATGACTTTTGGGGATGCCGGATGGCCATGTCTTTTCCCACTCCTATCACCTCCAAATCCTTAATCCTGACCTCATCCTATCAAATTTCCCAGGTTGACAACGCACTCACAACACTCCGAAAGTTGCTTATGTCTATAGGCAATGGGATCGCTTACCATCAGGTGAACCGTCGGCTCGTTTGCCTTCGTTTCCAAAAAAAAACTATTGTTTGATAGTACATTCATAAAATGGCAAACTTATTGCCTTTATAGACTAGACAACAGATATTTTAGTGCCCAGCACTGTCAAAATATACAAGAGAAATATTATATAGCAATGTGAAAGTTAGTTTTTGTGTTCTTGACAAAACTTGCAACACGAAACGTAGTAGGTACCGGTACAGCTCCAATTTCATACATAAATCGTTTTAGAACAAACGAATTCATCATATTTTTCGCTCAATAAGTTATAATAAATAAAGCAGATCGTATATTTCATGTCTTTAAAAATAACAACTTATAAACATATATTTATTCTAATATTTTTTTTTCTAAAACCTAACCGTTTAAACAGAAATATAACGATGTATGTACAACCTCATTAAAATTTCGGTGACAAATGATTTTACTTTTTCGTTACATTCACAAATATGGTAACACTGGCACGAAAAAAACGCAAATTGGATTACGTCACAGCAGTAGCGATGGCAGATAATTGGCGGCGTTCGGGCGGTAACTCACTAGGCGTAAAATTATTCCCAGGCATTGACAGGGCAGGTGCGCATTCTGGTTCTACATTTACGGTCAACGATGAAGAAATAAAAAAGATTCCCCGATGAACCGACGCCGTCCGCGCCGCGCGAGACGCTGGCCGGTAAAAAACTGTATCGACCTACTAGGCTTTCGAGCGCTCTTTTGTAAATAAATAGAAGAGAACGAATTTTAAATTTGGAATGCGAAACGATTTCGTATTGAATTCGATAAAGTTATCTGCAATAGAAATCTCACATTAAAAGTAAATTGGCAACATAAAAAAAAAATAAGTATAATGTATTCGTGTTAACAATCTATTTATCAATGCAGAATATAAGTTGCATATATATAAATAAAAGAAACTTAACAAAGTTCACAAAATAATTTTTAGGAAAGTTGGTTAAAAAACTAACTTTTCTTTTCTGTTATTTTAAAATTTTAACCAAAAATAATGTATTTTAAACAAAACGATGACATAAGCAGTACTTTTTAATTGGCGCTTCCATTACAACTTTAAAAAAAAACAACACGAACATCGTAATTCCCGCAACTCGGCAACCGGCGCAATAATGATGCAGACGCGAGCCTTCCGTGCATCGGATTTACGTGAATTGCACACATCAAAGAGAACCATCTGCGATATCGGAACTCATTACATTGATACAAGAATATCGGGCTATCGGTTTGTCCTGATCGAAATTGACTTGCCACTTTAATTCTTAAGAATTGATTTAAAACTTATTTACGCGATTGTTAATAAAAATAACATTTACTACAGGAAGTTTCTTATTAACTAAAAAAAGTCATATTATAAAAATATTTTTTTATGGAGAGGAAGACTAACGAGCAGACGGTTTAACTGATGGTAAGTTATCCCGTCGCCCATAGACACACGCGAAATTGGAAAGAATAGGTTTACTGCATATTATGAGGTCGGGATTGAGGATCTGGAGGGGAAGGACATCCGACATCCCCAAAAGTAATGCATATTTTATTTTATGGCGACTTTATAAGGGGGCGGTGGTTTTTCCCCGGCCGAGCGCAACCGTAATGTGCAGCAAAAGCTGTGAAGATATATTATGCTCTACCACCTTCAAAAATCTACCTTAAGCTTAAAAGATGGACATAGTGGAATTTTAGTAAGTCCATATTTCAAAATGAGATAATGAATACAGACCACAAAAATCATAAGAATACAGTAATCGCCTTAAACCTTTTTACTTTAGTAGCAAGAAATTATTATCCATTGAACACAAGTTCGACATCGAGAAATAAACATTTTATTAATAATATACGACCGTGTATAATATGATTGTTTTGGCTCTGAGATGAAAGTAATTTCTTTTCCTCAAACTTTACGATTCTGGTACTGCTTTACGATCGTGTTATGAGCCATTTTGTCCAAATATTACAACCTAAAAAGCAAACAAGCCGTTCGGTGCCTCCGCAAATAGACGCTCTATTTGTCTAAGACGCTGTGTACATAAATACTTGTCTTCTACCGACGCAATGACTTTCGCGATAAAATAAAATATCCTTAGTACCAAACGTAATATCAAGAATTGTTCTTTTCTTATTACGTTATAATACGTTTATTGTATCGATTCGATTCTGATTATAAAGAGACAATAAGATATTAATAATCATTTTCAAAAGGACAATAAGACTGTTAGTCATTCTTTTATTAATTTATACTTTCGGAATACAAAAGCAATTTAGGCTACGTTCATTTAAATATATACGAATATTTGCCGTACGTTAGTATAAGCTTGAAAAAATTTTTTGATAAAATTGCACTAAATAAATTCAAATAAAAAAATATGTTTTGTTAACAAGCTTTTATAAGCGTGCTCTTTGTGATAATCACACGAGGCAAACTCGATGGATTTGCGTCGTTTAATTCGTGAGTTCCAACTCCAGCATCAGATTAGCTTCATATCAGATCAATCGAAAACCGGGGTCAAATTGGACAGGTGAAATAAAATAAAAGCTTGTAAAATATACATATATATAACAATGCTTTGAAACAGTACTCGATTCTTGCATTCGTACGTTTCGGGCACTAATTGATAAATAACAAACAAAGAAGATCTTTAACATCTGCAAGTCAGCGATCAACACACAAAGCACGACCGTCATTTCGCGATTGTGTAGAGTTGAATCAATATTTACACACTTCGCCACCAACCTGAATAGTGCCTCTGAAGCAGTTACTTGAAATCTACCACACGTCGCTTAAGCTTTATTTGCTATCGATCTTAAGAGCGAACAAAAACAGTTTTGGCATTTCGCAACGATCTCATAAGAAACGAAACGATAGTGTTATTTTTATATATAAAGTCCGCATAAAATAAAGTATGCATGACTTTTGGGGATGCCGGATGGCCATGTCTACCCTTTTCTTTTCCCACTCCTCCCCAAATCCTTAATCCCGACCCATCCTATCAAATAAACACATTGTATCCAATTTCCCAGGTTGACAACACACTCGCAACTCTCCGAATGTTGCGTGTGTCCATGGGCGGCGGGATCATTTAACATCAGGTGAACCGTCTGCTCGTTTGTCTTCCTTTCCATAAAAAAAATTAAACCATTTTCATTAGCGTATCATTTGCTTTTTAATAAAGTTACAACTTTTTTACAACAGTTATAAATTTTTTATTCAAATATCAAGCTTATAGGACATACTTTAAAATTATGAAAAGAAAATATTGAAGTATATATTTAACCAATTAACTTGCTTTCACAAAAGAGAGGTCAGTAAAAATTGATACTTGGCAAAGTGCATACAGTGAAATGTCCGTGAGAACTTTGAGAAACGCTTTCTTAACGCCGAAGAAACTGCACCCACACCATAAATAACGGACCCAAAGCCAAATTATTGGAAATCCAACGAGCAGTCGGCCGTTCACTGAAGTCCGATTTGGTATTATATCCGCGTAGGTCGTATTACTTTGCACACAATACTCGACATATGCAAAACGGAGTATGTTACCGTTTAGCCTTTACCCGGCCTAATAATTACTGTTTAGCATTTAATAAATGTTTTCTTCTACAGAATAATATATTTTCTCTAAATAATCTCAAAGAACAATGCCCATTATTATATAGCATACCGTACCAAGTTGCATTAAGTTCAAACATTGTTTTTGGAAACTAGACTGGCTATTATCTCCAACAAAAATTCTTTTCGTAAAGAAAAGCCGGGTTTCGGAGATATTTGAAAAAAACGAAAAATCCATTCATTAAATGTAGTTCCTATTGCATTCACGTACCGATTCTTTTAATATCATGTAGGTAAAGCAGAATTCATACTTTTACACGTTAAATTAAATTCCCCGTTCAAAAATCAAATCTGTGGAGAGCAATGTCGTAGGAAATTATAAAAATATATACTATATAAGTTTGATTTTGCATCAGTCTTTTTAGCATTGTCTTTTATTGCACCATTACATTTAATATTTTCCATATTCTCCGAGTATTAATGCTTAAATACGAGTAGCTTTCTAAGGATTACATTTAAAAATATTCTAAACATACCTCTGTATACCAAACATTATTTTAAGACAAAGATATAAACACATACACGTAGATATTATACATATAACAACTTTTTAAATAACAGAAAATCTAGTGTAGAAACTTAAGTCCGAAATAAAATGGAATAAAGCTAGTGAAAGGGCATGATTACACAATAAATAAAACCACGATACAATTGAATGCGACCATAAAAAAAGTTTGTTGTTTCATTTGACATGTTTAACTAATAGGAGTCGTTCTGTTGACAAGACAGTGTGGAGTTGAGCATTAGTTTGATACAAACCAGATCACATTACGTCAATTACGAAGTGTCCATTATGGGCACAACCGGGCATCATATGCCCGGTTAAACCAGTTATGTATTACACAGATTATGCGATATGAAATTATCTTCATCTGGTTTGGCGATTATAGTACACTATGATGATGATAATAGCATCAGGTGTCTTTAAGTGAAAATAAAAAGGTTTAGTGTATTTTAACTGCTTATAATTAAATTTAAGGTATAACTTAATTTAAGAAAATAAATAATTAAATGATCAAAGCTCTCGGAGATCGAAAACTTTAGGTGTTACCCTAAAGGGGATTTTTATTTTTTAAACTATTATAACAGATAATGATAATAGCCCGAAATCTCTTCGAATTATAAGAGATACCTTAACATATTCAACAGCTGAAAAATAATATACGTTACAAAATAAATACTAAGACAGTATATTGTTTTGATAAGAAGTTATAATCAATGAATGGGATTGGATGAGCCTAACGTCCGTCTTTCAAGAGTTATCAAAAAATATTTTTATAAATTTAACACTTAAAGTGATTTTGCTTTGACAATTATTGTCCCAAGCGTTTTTAAGTAAAAAGTAAATGCCTTCGTTTGCTTGAATGTTTAGAATAAGACTGGAATTTAGAAAGTTAAAAAAATAATTTCTATAAAAAATAATTAATTCTGAAATCTTGAAGTACTAATGAAACTGAATATAACTTTTTTCTGTATTTTAATATTTATCGAAAAACAATAAATGCTATTCAACAAAAGGCTAAGCTCCAAATTCTTGCAAATGTGAATAATGTTTTTATCTTGATTTTTAATTTCATCCGAACAAGTACATTGTACAGTTCCATTAACGCTGCGTTTAACAACTTTCTGTTTTAAGTGTATTACTGTAATCTTTTAACCGTTATTTAAATTAATGTTACGGTAATGTTATAAAACAATGTGGCCCGACGCATTTATTTACGCTTTTCCATGAGAAACTACTTAGCATTTATGAATGCATCACGAAATATCAGATCTGGGGCAGAGTTTGTAAACTCTTAATTTATAATAAAACGCCGAGAATATAAAAGTATACCGAGAAATGTAATAAAATTAAGGTTTGAGAATAACGGAAGTTGAGCAAGAAACGCAGATATCTGATATCTGTAAGTATGCATATATTATTTTCATCTTATTTAAAGTAGGCAAACAGCTCAGTGCACCTTTTAGTAATTCCTACATACACACATTTTTAATAACAATTTGGGATAGCTTGCATAATTTTACTACTTTACCAAAGAATTTTAAAATAAAAACTTTTATTTACATATTTTTCTGTATTGTCTGTCATTTTTTTTGACACGAATAACTTAATGTATAAACTTCTGTCTGTAGTATAAAACAACATTTCACACTTAATTTTATGAAGTTATAAAAGCGCTTAAACTTTTATTTCATTTTTAAAGTAAATAACTAAAATACTAATAATAATTAAAAAAGTCGTTGAAGATTTGAAAGAATGTGATGAGACCAATTAAACGTTTCGTTAAAATTTTCACCATAGAACGACACGAGTAAGTGTTTCCGAGCTTTGGGCTGAAACAAACTTATCACGTCGTTCCAATTTCGGTTGCGATTTCATCTTAAACGGCATTAAGCCGACGGTAACAATGCGAGTGGCCGACATGGTAGTGCCCCGTTAGAATTCTTTTCGCAAACAACAGAATCCGGACACGCCTCGATACGCTATCGCGCCAAATTTAACGCCTCTAATTACAAATAAGTCCTAAACGGGTGAACCAAAAACCTCTAGAGTAGGTTAAGGCAATTAGTTTTTTAATTTTGTTTTCGCAAAAGAACAGAAAGAGGTGTTGGTCGATCGATAGCGCGCGTGAATGAGAAAGTTTGCTAATTAACCGTTAATTTCTCGTCTTCTACTTTTTCGTCGTGCAATGTCACAATGGCATACATTCTGATAGTGGTCACTTTCCACTCTCAATGTTAATGTAGCTTTTTGCTGCTTAAACGTAAGTATTGTAAAACTCTCTCTTCTTCATCTCCACAACAAATTTTATATGTTATTTTAATTTCATTTTTCGACTATAACTATGCAGAAATTATGAAACTGTAGAGGATAAGATAGACTACCGTCTATTACCATAGGTTATGTAATCAAGTATAATTTATTTTACAGTTTAATGGCATTTTCATAAATAAAAAAAATATTATAATAGCAGAAACAATCATTTATACAAAAAAATAAATACTGACAATAATTGCGTGCGCGTTGATGTCTTTTACATGTAAAACGCGCTGCGCTGCATAAACAAATTCAAGTTCAATCGCAACTGACAATAAGGTGTGGTGTGTACAAACAAGGTGAAAAACGAATCATTTCCTTCGATTGTACACTTCCATATCACAGGGTAACGCCCGTGTTTGAATAGTTGCGAAACGATCACACGGCAACGTGACTTATTCCGATTGTCTCGGCGATCGTTGACAGCGTGGATAATATCGGCGTTGTTTCGAGGTCCGATCAACTGCGGGAGCCGGGGATCCTGATCCGGCGGGGAAGTGCCGGTCGCTGACCGCACTGCACGACGTCCTCACTATTATGTAACTAGTACGGCCGACACTGTCCGCCCGGTGACGCCGGTAACGATTTTATTTTTAATTGATCGACTTTTATATGCTCCTGGTTGATAAGTGTTGGTTTGAATGGGTTTATTGCAGTTTGCGTTCGAGCGAATGTGTTTCAACATAAGACAAAAGTCGTATATTATTGTTATGGATATTATTATATCAACGGTTAAAAGGCAAAGTGACTAACGAGCCATTTGGCCGTTTTACAGTAAAGCAATTTAAAGTTTTAAAAAAAATAAAAATTGTATTAATCGGTGAAAGCTATTAAAAGAACACCCTAATATATATTTAGGTTCTTCTTTTTATTTCTAAATTTGCTCTGCTGTAAGATGGCGAAATGGTTTGTTAGTCACTTTGCCTTTTAATCGTCGATATTATGTTTTTGGCGAAAATAAAGTATAATTTATAACAGTTTTGTTCATTATATATTCCCGATGTTACAAAACTTACAAATGTAACATTTACTCTTTTGTTTGACTATATAGAACTAGAGCAACATTATAATGTCATCAATGTCAGACAGTAAGTGAATATTAAAGAAATTGCCAGCACGATAATATTCCATTACGCATTGCTCAAAACGTTCACAAATTATAATGACATTTGAATTGAAATACGAAAATTTCTAACTTTAAAAAATAAATTACAAACCCAAGAGATTTGGGTTCAATGCCTCAATAGCATTGCGTTATTAAGAAAACATTGATACTATTCTAAACAAATTACAGCGTTCAATTGAAAAACACTATGAAATATTAAACTATCAATTCCCGTGCACTGCTCTTGTGGATAAAAATAATAGATGTGGTTGCAATTATAACCACACGATCGTTTCAGATTACAGGGAAGGGATACGTCGGTATCAGATCCAGAAAAAAACCTGCACATATCCCGACTTCCTTATATGCGCCAGGATTCGTTTGAAGAATACTAACGAGGACTTATTTCTATATATTCAGGGCCTGACTGCTACCGATTTGTAAGCAAATTAAAGAAGCTAGTTTTATCAGCTAATATATAAAAGACATTCATATTTTTTGTTTGACATTATTGTAGGATGCGCTCGAAGCTTCTATTAAACACGATACTTGTGCAAAAAAATCACAGTGTCATCGTATCGGTTGAGTAGATCTATTTAAAAAGCACTTACAGGAAACTAATTTAATTTAATATTCCTTTCATTCTTCTTTTGAACCCGCCTACAAAAATATGAAGTGAATAATCAGAGAAATATCGTAAATAACATAAAATTTTATTTTACAAAAAGTTCAAAAGTGTACCACTTGAACTTTTTGCAAAATAAAATTGTTATGGCTATGCAGATGGTGTCTCATAAAAGTACGAAGTTAGATGCTCAATACCGGCACTTATAATTGATGAGTTTCCGTCCCGCCATTTCAGATATAAATATTTATGAAATTTTCCATAATTATATAGTTTATCATTTCCTGTATTACCTTTTATTATACATTTCTCTTGTATTTCTGTTTTAAATCCGCTATTTTACTCTTTTTTAGTTTATATCCTTGGTTTGATTTTATTGAATATTCTTCATCTGTACTAAATTTACTATAAAGTTTTTATAATTAAACCTCACACCTCACAATTAAGATAAATTTATAGCTTATGAGATTGTTTGCGAGTTTGCTTTTTAAACTTAAAAATGTATGAATAATTACTTTAAATTTGATATATCAATAATATTTCTAATGTGAATCTATTCAATCAAATCTTTATTGTTCTTAAAAATTTAAAAGTCGTTATGCATTTATTATTTAATAATATTAAATAATACCATCTTAATTTACATGTAATGACTTGAACGGCATTGCGTACAATATTTCCATTCATTAGCTATTCAACAAGTTAAGTTTATTATTGAAAGAAAAAAAATTACATACAATAAAAATATAACATAAAAAAAATTACATACAATAAAAATTGAAAGAAAAAAAATTACATACAATAAAAAAAATTATATACAATATTTCCATTCCTTAGCTATTTAACAAGTTAAGTTATTCAACATTCACTGCGCCAAATGTCACGCTCTGACTAGAACATGCGACATTTCTGTCCAAGATTCGAATAAAGAGAGGGCACAACACGAGCACGATTCTCAACGCCACGCGCCATTGCGTTGGCCATGGCAATGACACTCTTTCGCTCATGAAACTGTAGAAGACTTTCTAATAAAAGGCTATATATAAATTTACACTAAAGCTGAAATAGGATATGACAGAGAGATGTCCTCCTATCATGTGTCTACTAGTAATATAGCAGATTGATTGAGTAAAAAAAGAAAATATCAAACCATATTTTTCTGGTCATACTAAAATGTTGGTTGTAACTTTAGTGATCAGACAAAACATCGTCTGTCATTCTATCATGATATTCATAGAAATAATTAGTCCGTGATGACATGATCATAGGAACTACCGAGCTACTGCTAATAGTTGCTCACCACAATTCTAATATATACAACGACACCTTAATATGAAAACTAGCTAACTCTACTTTTGTTAAAAACGTGGAACTCACAAAGACATGATTTGCAACAATTTAAATCTAGTGTTATCATAATTTTTTTTGAATAAATAGTTATTCGAAAACCAGTCTGGTTTATCTATACAATGTATTTTTTTTTATTTAGTATGAAAGATATTATTTTTTTTTTAATTTTCATGACAAAATTACTCAAATGGTGTTAGCTGGGTTGCAAATTTAAAATATTTTCTCTCTACTTTTGGCCTCGATTTCATTCTGTAAATTTTTCCACAAAAATAAAATATGTAGGGAACTCACACCTATGAAAAATGATACATACAACGTTTCAAAACATGAAGCTTTAAGCACGGGAAATCGGAACGCTACATTTTATTGCTTGACATGATAAACTGGTATTAATTTACGATATTTCAGCCTATTGGGCGATCGGTCCACTGGATACAAAACGTGAGACGCCGCATGCACTTTCTCGTTTATTCATCACCTCAGTGGGTCAGCGATACGTGAGTCGGCTTCGCACGCGCACGGCAAGCTGGGACACTGTGGTAAATCCATTACAAGTGACAATACACCACTAATGTTTCTGCCATCTCACTACGTGATCGGTACACAGTGAAAGTATATTCGCTTCGATTTTGGCAATTGGCACGACGGTTAAATAGCCAATAATCAGCCAGTGGAAAAAGGTACCCCTCGTTGATAGAACAGCAGTCCCGCGGTTTCAAATTCCCATTTATTTATAGTGTTAAGGATCGAAGTAATCTTAAATCTTCCTGATATAACTTGAGCAACTACCTTTCTTTTATCAAATGTATATCAACAAAAATATTTTTTTTATTATATTGGAAATATTCCATTTCTATTTGCTCTGTAAAAACTAATCTTAAACTGAAATATCTTATCTATGGGAAAAACATAACTTGTGTTAATACATAAACAATAACTATATTTGAAAACTATGTAATAACATCTCATCTTGGTATCTAATGTTATATTTTGAAAACACAAGCTATTCATTTAGAATTATATACGTCTAAAACTTTTACAGTTATTCGTGTACCAAATATATGCTACCAGTGAAGATAAACGACAGTTTCACAGCATTCAAATTCCTCCATTTTGTATGCTATATGGCTTTTATGTCATTCAAAAGCAAATTGAGTGGAATGTAAGCATTTTTTCTAACTGTTCTTTTTTAGGCATATTCTTTGCTTTGAATCGTAGAAAAATATTAATATCGCTTTTTGCTAAATTTATACTAAAATGGTATCAAAGAAAAAGCTCCCATTTTATTAAAAAAAAATAATTTCATCAGTTTACTTACATATATAAAATCAAAAATATGTATTTTAAATCTTACATATTCATTTCGTCACTGCAAATTTTGTTTTTCACTCACACCGTTCAAGTTTTGAATTCTATTAATAGAAAAAAAATATCGGAATGTGGCTCTCACATAATAGTTTTTGTATTCATCATAACACACATCACTTGTTGTCAAAACAAGTTTTCTGACGTTACCAGTACTTATCAAATTACGTCAGTTTCTACACGCCGTTTTATGTGAACATTCAACACTTCGCGCTTATTTAGACATTCCTCAATGTCTATAAATAATCTGATGATAGTTTCAGGTTAGCTAAAGCTGTGAAGGTAATTCTAGTCTTTTTTCAATAAGTGATTGGGAAAATGTTTTTACTAAATGCACACATATTTTGTCGGATATTCTCAATAATTTATTTCAATCAAGTATTATAATTTTCCATATTGATTCCTTCCTTTATAAAATACGTGTAATTTTTTTTCTTTCAATAATAAACTTAACATACACACGATAATTCCAAAAGACGAACTTACTTTATACACGAAAGGTTATGTAGAAGATGCGATGGTAGTTTTTATATTTCTTTTTTCGGTCACAAAACAAACCATTCAATCTTAGCGCGGTCGGACGCGAACGAAACTCGATTGAATTACACGCCTATTAATTTACATTTGGCGGAGGCTGTTGACGCGGGACGTCAGGACAACGTACTGACCAACAAGTCGTTCTTAAAATAAACTGTTCTTTTTATTTTTATTCAAAACGCTGCCCTTAAGGTGTGGCTGTTGTGTTGTATTTTTTAGACATTTTGCTTACGTAAATAACTGAACACGAAAAGTTAATTAAGCGCATAAGGATTTCGTCATATAGAAATAATATTTAAAGTTTATGTGCAAACTATTGAGTTTATTAAACTTCATTATTACTTTTTTTTAATTCAACATAATATATCAGTAACCAGTATATGTATGTGTTCTTTTATAGAGTGACTCGAACGCATGGGAGTTTATTTTAAATGTATACAGTTTACTAGAGAATACAAGCCAATAGAAACATCAAAAATATAATACATAATATCGATTTATATAGCTAGAATTCTTTTATAAAATAATGATTAATGTATTTTATCAAATAAATACAAAATAAGTTTCGAATCTGATACCTGTTCAGTTATCAGGTCCATGACTCATTAGATAAGTACAGTGACTTCTAAACCACGCGGGCGTCAAGGTGACTAAGAAGCGGACTGATTGAATTTAGCTAGAAGGACATTACTGTTTTTGTAACACCTCGTGAGTTACAACGGTACAGGTATTAAAGTTTTTATTAGGCAAATTATAAATGATAGAAAAACATACTTATAACGCTTGATGTTGTAACATGGTAAAACATTAAATGTTTATAACACTTTAGCAAAAGTATGTCTAACCAAACAAACATGTCAGACATAATAAAAGTTACATAAATGCTATAAAGGAACACTAATCAATAAAAACATTAGCAGAAATTGTCCTTATAATTTATATTGAAGAAAATTTTCTACTCTTACAAAAGGAGCATTATCGTATTCTAAGCAGACAGATATATAAACATTACGTCACGTACGATCTTCAAAAAAGTTCTATTGTAAAAACCGTAATACGGAATACATTCCCTTATCATTATCGCGTACGCTATCTGTACGCAAAAATCAGCGCAGTACGTACATGTACAAATTCGCCTATCACGACATCGGTGACCCACGAGAATACAGAGATCAATTACACCGCAACGTAAGAGTGGACGATAGTCCCGAGATTCGTCATTAGATATAACTGTACGTGGGAAGCGTAATGAGGCACGGCAAATCTCAAATAAAATGCGCGACATTATGGAATCGTAGGAGCATTGTGGGTCAGCCGGCCCCGCAGAGAGGGCACTGGGTCGGGGGAAAGTACTGGGGCTTTATGAACGCGTGCACGGTGCATGCCGCAATTACGTACCGACGATATATCACTCCGATTTAGAAATCGTTCCACACGGTCAATGTCAACGGAATCAATTTGACCGTGTACAATATGACATGCTACGGAGGCTTGACTGGATAAATCAGACTACTCAATAGCACATCAGATGATGTTTGTGACAGTCGGGTCGAATACATAATATTTGTAAGCGCTAACGACAGCTTTCAAGTTGAACTTTCGAAATATTTTAACTTTAAGTTCGAACAGCCTCTAGTTTGAACTTCTGTCTTAAGCTGATCAAAGAATAGAGTTATGCTAATGCTCTCGCTTTTTTTATTTAAGTTCTTTAGTGCTTATTCCATTTTCGTGATTTTACATGGAACTTGTTCGGGAATTTGTAGATACTATACAAATTTATAAATATTTTATTACATTTCAATAATATTATATTGATAGATAAACATCAAAATAATGCTCGGCAAGTGATCTACATTCAGGCATCACGTATATAAAACAACTATTTGCGTGGGCTGAGATTAAAGAAACATTTTTCTTTTTTTAGAAAATCTCGATTTGCGATGCAGCATTCTTAGCCCATGACGTGATCTAGGTCGCTAAGTTTACCCTAGTATGAGTAAGCTACGTCCTTTCTCGGAGAAATGAGGAAGAAGCAATAAGATACAAAGAATCTGTAGGCGTTGTTAAACGTTTTCTATCCTAAAAAGAGCTTATTTATGCTTAAGTTTTGTTATAAATATGTGATTTAAAAATTTTGTATCTCTACAGAGAATGAGATTTTGTTTTTATTTGAATAATTGAACAGGGAACAGAACTTTGATACATTGCCCTCTACGAAATGTTGTCTTCAAGTTCAACGCATCATGCGTACATGCATATTGTATGCGTTACTAGGTCGGTCTATATAATAATTTGGGTACGGCGTGGCCGGTCAAGGCCATGTGCACTTGTCGGCAAAAAAACCAACTGGTTATGCGCCCACGCGTGCGGTTAACATAGGCCAGTTTTTTTTATTTCGACTTACGACACTCGATACTAGTGACGTCACCGGCCATTGATCGCTATTGTCCGCACATCACTTTAATTCACCTGTCAAGCGCACATGTCATAATGTTTAGCAATGTTATTGGCTTTCCGATCTTATCGTTGTAACTCGTTTATGAGAGTCCAATTGATTCGTTCCTTGATCGATTATAAAGACGATGAATATACCTTTTTTTAAATGATTAACTTATAGTGAAATCAATCCAAGATTTGAAGTTATGGACTTAATTGATTTAGTCCATAACTTCAAATCTTGAGAAATTTCTTAAGTTGATTTCAACATCTCGATTTTTTGTGTAACAAAAAAATCTTTAAAAACCATTCAGTTGCTAGTTAAAATGGATGTAAATAATTTAATATGTTGTTTTCTAAGTGATCCTTGTAAAAGACTTCAACGCGTCATTTCATTTAGTTTCAACAGCACGAGGTTGCCTTTATACAAGACCCTTTTTTTAACATACTTCAAAATATCTTTATTTAACTTATTCTGTTTTTCCTTATGAACAACAAAATCCACTACAGTTATTTAGACGTCTATACGTTTTATATAAATCGTAGTTTTATATAAATATTTTTTTATAAACCTCTGAATTGTATGTTGACGGACACTCTTTTGTGGAATAAAATGTTTTATTTTGCTCTTTATTTCCCACATTACAAGTGCATTGTGGTATTTATGGTCACAAACGACTTGTTAATCAGCTCCACAGATATTCTCGTAATTATTATATAGCAATTATGTTCATTATAATCTTTGCAAAATTCCGTTTAGTGTTTCCAATAACATAAATAATATATTGAGATCATGTCTCTACCTAAGGTATGAAAAAGCCTAGTTGATGGGATTGTAAATTTTTAATAACGAATATCCTTTCCTTAGATACTCGTCTAGGAACCAGTTTCAAGCAAGGTTCAGCTTTGCTCTTACTCGTGTCCTTAACTACTCTCTCTGGTGAAACATTTTTAATTGGCCATTGAAAAACGCAAATCTTTGTAATTATTATGGTTCGTTCGATATTTTAATAATAACTTTGAAAAGTAACTTTTGTGTAACAATACTAGAATATAACCCGACATGTTAGACGATCGTTTTGTCAATCAAAATCAATGTTACAACTTTGAATTTATTTTATTTTATGAAATGCATTTTAATACTATACCATTATATTAATACAAATATAAATGTTTTGTCATAAATTGGAACCAGTATATTCAAAGTATTGTGAAGAAGATAAATTATGAGTATTTAAAAATATTAATGTCGTTTATTTAAATCTTAATACCAGATAAAAGCCGCTGAACTGTAAAATAAACATGCATAAATAAAATTAAATGTGTTCAAGAGGTCATGGACCTTCCGGGGCTCGCCTTTTGTACCTACCTCATACTTAAATGAAGTCGGCAAAACCAAATAAAAATCCTGATCAAAAAGCGTGAGGCTTTCGACTGACATCGGATACTAAGGTTGACAGTCTTACCCATATGTTTGTATGTATGTTTACAATAGTCTGCTCATTGAATTAACTTAAGGTCTATGCGTATGTTATTGAATTAAATATTTTTAGAGTATATTTTTAATATATAAAAAAGTAAAGTAAAGTAACAGCCTATTTTCAAATAATGCCACTGCTGGGCTGGTCTACCACGCGGTCGGAGTGTGGATTGACGAGTTTCACATATCTCAGAAATATTATTTATTAGATATGCAGGTTTCCTCACGATGTTTTCCTTTACCGCAGAGCATGTGGTAAGTCAACACTTAAAATTGCTATCAGAAAATTAGGAATTTCATTGGTGCCGGCACCGGGGATCGAACTATAATAAACATATTGCAGGCAAGCACCCGGACACTGTCCTCACCTGTGAGATAGACTTATACTTATCACACATTATCATAGACCTATATTTATACTCAAAACACAGGTATAAATCCGAGAAGTCATACGTTACAGACTTTATTGTTTTTCTCAAACCAAATCCTTAAAGATTTTGGTGAAATTAATTAAGAAATGTTGCTACATGAAAAGAGCTTTTTGAGCTCTGCTTACGGGCATATCGCTTTTACATTACAAAAGCTCAAATCACACAATGGCAAGCAACGGTTGGTATCTCACGCAAGTGCATATAATGCTAGTGGATGCCGACTCCCTCTTGTAATTCTCCAGTAATGACGGCAATCATTTCACCATCTACGTACTAACCAATACCTTGCTTTACCATTGCCCAGCGTAAGGCACAAAAGACCGTGCGAATAAATTTACAAGGCGTTTCGTTCTAACGTTGACACTGTTTTATTTCCCTGTCATCTTACAAGATAATAGTAAGTGCACTGTCAGACGATCAAATGTATACCCTGCTTAAACATGTCGCGACAGTATTCTCCTAGAGAACTGTACTTTTTTATCTACTTTATAGCTATTACTTCGTAAATCGAGTCGTTAATGGTAGAATTTATAAATAAAATACACAGCAATTTTTTAAATAAATTCCGTCTGGTATTTAATCGCGAGTTATTTTTATTGCCCATCTAACTTGACTATTCTAATATGTTGCGTTGATTGTCTTGAAAATTATTGATATGTTTGAAGTTCTACCATTGCTGCAAGGACGTCTTACAGATAATTCTTTATCTATTGGCTCTGAAAAGAATTTGTTAATTAATTTGATTGATCTTTTTATCTTTTTCATTTGTATATTGGCTTATTTTAACTGACTTCAAAAGGGCGAAGGTTCTCAATTTGAATTTTATGTATATTTACGCGTATCTTAGTCATTTACGAACCAATTACAAAAATATTTTTTTTGATATGATAGAACTTTTTTCCTAAATAGTCCCATAAAATTTAAAAATCGGTTAATTAGTTTTTTTTTTAATAAAAATAACAAAATTATGGAATGTTCGCACATATCTAATATTATGAACTGATTTGTAAATATATTTTTTTTATCGGATCGGATCATATTACGATAAATATATCCTATATTTCCATCATAATCCCTATAAAATGTTTATAAAAATCGGATGAGTAATTTGTTTTTTAAATCAAAATAACGGACAGGATAAGTTTCGAAAGTACACTTTTAAGGCGTTGAAGTCGGTTTTTGCAATTTTCTTTTAAAATACACTTGTGGTATTAGTTATCAATTTTCCTGTCCCAGTTTTATATGTTCGCTTTGGAGAAAAATTAGAAGTGGACTGTTAGGTAGACATTATTCTTATAAGATTCTACGTAAAAAGTATATACACTCGATTAGCATTCATGGGTCAAAAGTTTGACTCCCACGCAAAACCAATATTTATGGGGCCTATAGTTAATTACCCGGTCACGCGTTTTTTCTATTTTAGACGCCTATATGAACCAGGATTATATTACGTTACAGAGCGGGCACTGTTCTATTTTCTTCGTAAGTTAAAAACATATTCTTTATGGAATTTTCTTATATCCATAAAAAATAATTTTAGGCTCTAAATTACAAATATAATTAATCTGTATAATATAAAAATAAGATATAATCTAAAAAAAATGATTTATACTATTATTAATTATAATTATAATGGAGCTGTATTACACCCGTAATGTATGGAGTTATTTTAAATATTTATTATATTGAAATATAATTCTTATTAGTTTTTTTTATATTTTTAATGTTTTATTGTGATTAATATTGCTTGAGTTTTTAAAAATAAAATAAACAAATATTAACTAGAAGGAGCTTCTTTTAATATAATCTTTTAGATGTTATTAAAATTGACAGTGGTAGGTAAATTTAACTTTTGATGTGGACGTTACTTAAAAACACGTAAGGCTTAATACCAATATTTCTCTGTAATTTCATACCAAGTCCTTGTATTTTTTTATTTGCCGTTTATTACTCTTAGATACGTACCTTTGTACTTTACGGTTGCTGTGGCGATTCGCAGAAGAATCTATCAGTTCGTGTGTCGCACGCAACTGACCGCGAGCCGGCGACACGCGCGAGCACTGGATCCTAAACGAACTTTGCTCGGACACCGACCACGAGCGACACCTGGGCGCGTGCAGACACCGACGCAGCCGACAAGGCGTCCCGAACGAAATGAAATGGTGAAGAAGACGCCACCGTCTTTTATAGACGCGCCCGTAACCTGACGCCGGATAACGGATTCCGGCTAACACACCTCACAGACGAATCTACACCTTAGTGCGCACGCGCAGAGTGTACTTTCTTCGATTCTGCAATGAAGCCGTCGAGATAGATCGAATTTTCAATAAAGCGCCCGCAGCCGAACACTGCAATTTGCCACTAACACCGTCGAGACCAAACCACGCCTGAACAGGGGACAGTGCAACGGAACCTCAAATGGCATCGGACTACGCCATCGATATCGACCTAAAACCGCCAGGAGGTACGGCATTCCAGCGATGGAACTACCTTAGGTAAATAGTGCTGCGTCTAGTTATAGCCGTGTGTAATATCCTTACTTATATTATCACCATAATAGTTTAAACGATGATTTTGTAACGGGAAATTGAAACAAGGAATCATAACATGAGCTTGGAGATACACTAAAAGTAACTTTCAACATTTGCTTTTCTCTAACTGTTACACACACATTCTAATGCAATTTACAATCTTACCTACTAGCTGGAATTTTAAAAAGTCAAATATAGTTTGTGCTCTTAATCGCATTACAATGTAAGTTTTTATGTTTCACATTTGTATACCCAAAATCATTATCTCAAATGCGTTCAATTTATTTAAAGGATTACGGGAGAACCCATGCTATTGCAGCCCTGTTTACACAGAGCTTTCCTCAAATTTAAGAAAATCTAACGTTCAAATGAAAGAGCTCATTCCAGTAAATGAACATTTCCTAAACAAAACACGTGGCACTAGCAGGACTGAAGATATAGAGGACGAAAGCTATAGAAACATAAGAGATATATAAGAATAAATATAATAGTGTAGTATGACTAAGACAGACTAATAGGTTTTATATATTATTTTAATATATAGACAGCCGTGATATCTCTGTGTCCGGAAGCTCGCTATTAATTGTTTACTCTAGACGAACCTGAGTTTCAAACCCTGATGCTGGCACCAATGAAATTGTTTATTATCTAATTACAATTTTAAGTACTGATTTACTACGTACTCTGCGGTGAAGGACGAGATCGTGACGAAACCTGCATATCTAAGAAATAATATTTAGGCAAAATGTGAAGACTGCCAATCCGCACTTGGATCGCGTGGTATATTGCTCTATACCGACCCTCTCTCTAGAAGAGGCTTTTGCCCAGCAGTGGGACAGTTTAGAAAAAATGAACTGTTACTTTTATTATATTATATCAAACTCTTGCCACCTCAATTAGGATTAACATAAAGTTAATTAATTATGATTCTGTTTTTATTTTAAAAATGCCAAAAAACAAGCAAACACTTGGTTATTATAGCTAAGGAAAGTAATAGAACAGAGCGTAATTTTTTTTTTTTTTTATGGAAAGGAAGACAAACGAGCAGACGGCTCACCTGATGGTAAGTGATCCCGTCGCCCAT
>JAOCPS010000023.1:2324956-2340936 GCA_025505425.1 Graphium colonna | reverse complement strand
TAAGAACCTCATATGAAGTAAATTTTACTATATTTATTTTATTGTTTACTATATTTATTTTACCTAAAATATTATTTGAATTTCTTTTTCCAGGATAAAAAAATGATATACCATATGGCATTCTTTCTTTTCTTACAAGTAGTAAACCAATCAAAACCGTAGTTCAAACAAATTCTTTAATATAGAATATTTAGAACTACTCAATAAAGCTGTTCTAACCCTAAACCTAACAGTGCAATGCATGCACAATTTTTTCGAGAATGTGTGTGATTACACACACTTTTTTTCATTTTCATTTGCACACTTGCCAATCTTCAATTTAAGCAAGAAAATCTTTATTTTCCATACCCACCAGTATTTTTACCATAATTTGTATGTTTGACCTATACAACATAGGTCAACAATATACAAATTGGTGATTGTGTGTTGAAATCCTATTTTTGTGTATGTTATTTAAGTTTTGGAATTACAGGCTGATTACAAAATTGCTTGGCAAGAAAAATCATATATACAAACACAGACTTGTAGAAATCTTATTATAACTATGTAATGTTACCTACATTGGAAAGTTTTAAATATTTAAACTTTGTGCTTTATGGTGCATATTATTCTGAGAAAAGTGGTCAGTTAGGTAATTGAAGCATATGTAGCTTTTGACGTGATAACGTCTTACATATCGATTGCGCTGTCTCCACACGCACGAAAAAAGCACGACTCATTGTCACGTTACGCCGAGTGTGCAAGCGAGAGCGCAGAGCGATAGAGAGGCACGATTGGGCCAAATATTCATTTTATGACGTTATCATGTAAAATTATCGTCCATAAACTGACTTTTCATACAACCAATTTTGTTTACTTTCTGTCTGAAAATGTAAATGAAGAGACCATAGGGGGAGGTTTAGTCTTAGTAAAAATGTTTGTCTGTTTTAATCCAATTAAAAAAGTACCAATAATCTTTCCCACGGAGTATTTTAAGCGCAGTGGATGCGGTAACAGCTGGGATGCCGCAGGTTCGGCGTCGCCCCTTGCCTCGCTGCTAGCTGCTGCTCCACTCGCTTTCACTGGCATGCGAGGCTTTGGACCAGATCTGAAATAAACAATTGGTATAAGTTTCAAAACAAGCCTATTCCAGTTTTGCATAAGCAATATAGCCTGTCGATAATCATTTTAGTTTATTACGCTGCTATATGTTCTAATCTTTAACACTCGACAATGACGGCGAAATTGCACGGTTGTGGACTGCCAACCATCAAGGTGGTGTTGGTGGCGGTGAATGGTTAGTAGTAGTAGTAGTATTAATCCGAACATTTCCTCGGAGCACTCCCCGTGGTAAATACGGTAAAAGAGATAAAGAGACGCGACGTCGTTTCGCGTAGCCAAGGTATCAAGCCGACCGGAAAGAGCTTGGTCGTCAATAATTCGAGAGGCTCGACCTTGAATGCGGTCAAATGGAAAAAGCCGGTATTGAGTTGCAGCAGTCCAGAGATGAGAGCAATATTCCATTAGAGGGCGAACTTGCGATTTATACAGTTGCATTAAGTGGAACGGCCGGAAATACTGCCTCGCTCTGCTCAGGACGCCAAGCTTTTTTAAAGCTAGCTTGGCTTTCCTTCCAAATGACCGCGGAATTGGACGTCACTCGATATTTCAACGCCAAGAATTCCGATCGATGCTGTGGCTACCAGGGAAGTGGTCTTCGAACCGACGAGACACAAGAAAGTTTCTTTTTAGAGGTGAACTCGCAAACTTGTGTCTTCTGTGGATTAAATTAGACTAAATTTAGCCGACCCCAATCCGTTATTTTGTTAAGCAAAGCCTCGGCTTCAGACACAAGTTTGTTCCAGCATTCATGCATAGCAATGAATGTTACTGATGCGCAACAAGTCATACTTACAGATATGAATTGTCAACACCAATGATTCTGGAATAATTTCAACCCAATCATGCTAAAAACTTTCGGCTACAGAGCAGACCCTGTGAAGTTGCAGAACAAATGACGGATGGCTCTGTAGTGGAGCCAACAGAGAACTAAGGGTTAATAAAACCAAAAAGAACCTTCACTATACCTAATTACAAGTTTATTTTCACAGAAATCTACAAAAACCTGACTTCAAATGTCTTTTAACTGTATTTCCGGGAACACATTTATTTCATTATTTTATTTAAAAAACACACTACTAAAACAAAAGTTTTTTCTGTAAATTTTATGAAGCTGTTTCGGAAGTTTACCCTTTCAGATATTGTGCAAACATACCACAAAAACATCCAAATTGAGAATTTCCTTTTTTGAAATTGATTAAAAATTCCTCACCACTATTCATTTACTTTAGTATATGCATAAAACTGTACAATTTTGGACTTACGTAAGCTTTTGACATCTTTGTTTTTTTAATCATTTGACAATTTAATTTCATTAAAAAATTGCTGTAGAAAAATGTATTCAAGGTAGTTAACAACATATATTTATTACCTAGAGTTCTTGGTAATAGGATTCTTTCTGCACTGTAGAACCGCTTTGCTTTCTTCAAATTCTAATTCAAAATCTTCTTGGTTAACTCTGTGAAGTGAAACATCTAACAATTTAATATATATATTTACTATTTTTTTGATATACACATAAAATATATTAAGTGTAAGTAGTTTATAGCACTCCCTATAATTCTGGTCCTATGAATTCTTTCAGTAATATATTTGTACTGATGATTTTTTCTAAATTTATTAATAATAAATAAATATTTCAAGTATTTTTTAAATTAACTAATGATTACCTTTCATTCCCATAGGCAAAGAATACATCTTCATCCTCAAAGAACTGATGCAAAGCAGTAACAGCTGTGCCTGATTGAGTGAACACTTTACGAACACATCCAGTATCAAGTTTAATACACTCTGTTATAGCAGCCAAGGCATGCTCCAGAGTAGGACTGTTACGTTTGTTCAGCAATAATCGACATACCTGGAAAATATGAACAGAAATTATGAGAGAATTATTGTAATTGAACACATTTGAATATTTAATAAACAAATATTTGAAAAATACATAATTTTTTATGATTCATTAATCATCTTTAGATTTAATAATAGACAACATCCATATTATCAGGATGCAAACTATCTTTAATATATCACTTTCCCTTTCTACATTAAACATTTTAATTCATCAAAAATTATTATTTTTTTAAATCCCATCTCACTGAATTTACATTCTATCTAAAAGTTATTAACACTTAGCACACAAACACACTGAAAAAATTTCAAAAGCCATTAATATTATTTATGCAAAAAAGCCCATGGTTCATTTAAAACAAACAATCTAAACTACTAATCTATTATATGAGCTTAATAGTACCTTTCGTGGTTTCACACCATTTCTGATAATAGTTACTATGCGGGGGCGAACTACATTGTCTCCAGCCGGACTAACTCGTGCTGTTCCATTACCAGTAGTATTATTAGTACCATTTGTCTGAAAATAATAAAGCGCAAACTATAGATTAAATGATAGTGAAATAATATTACATTTTCATTTTTATACCAAAATAAAAAAATGTTTAAGATCAAGTTAGCAATATGGAATAAATCCTGCATCCATAATGACAAATATTGGTGTCTTATTACATTATGTTGTGCTCTTTTTGCACAAATATCAAGTTTCATAAAACTTAACTGTAATCAATAAGCTAATGGCAATTTAGCTATTTGATTCATAAAATATTTTTCAAAATTCTTTCCATGTTTTTTACAAAGAGTAGAAGTAAAAAACCATTAAACATTAATCCACCCTCATAACATCTTAATGTGTTACAGTTTATTAAGAACAGTTTAGGCATTAAAGTGCACCAGACTGAAAATACAGTTACAGAAGTAACAATTAAATTTATGCTACAGTGAATATCACATTACTCCAGCAACAACAATGAAAATCTAATTTTTTAAACTTATTTATAAAATTGGTAAAGTTAAGTAAGTGATAACATAATATGTTTATTATAATAATTTATTGAGGTAAAAATAAGCCATACTAAGTATAATAGAAAAAAAACCTATAGTCATTACTTAATATTTATATTACTTGAGCAAAAAGCAATTCAGGGAAAATATTTAAAATATGCTGACAATATCAGGCTTAATCAAATATACTTAGGTAAGTCATAAAAGTTATAAAATTAATAACAACATACTAGTAAGTAACGGGATGTTCTATTGTTAGCTCTTGCTGGTGATGGACTTGCACTATCATTTAAAGACTCTGGACCACTAAGTCTAAAAGATTGTGGTGTTATTGCACTAGCTTCATAATCTAACCGTTTGAAGGGTTCACCGAAACCACTACATACATAAGACTGCCCATCTTCTAGATCATCTAATTTTCCTATCTGCAAGAGAAAAACAAATATTAATAAGACTATATTGCAGTAAATCTTAGTTTTAATTTCATTAGAATTTATTTACTTACTTTTCTACCTTCAAGTGAGTATATCGTTCGCACACCACTTGGTAAAGTAACATTATCAACTAATACCCTAGTTAAATCAGCAGTCAAACTATCAAAAGATCTGAAATATTTATTAAAAAGGAACATAAATTAAGATTTCCTGAAACACATTTTTTCAATCACTTATCCTAAAATTTCAATAAGTTACTAATAAAAATTACTAACATAAATGATAATAAAATATGTATCCGCTTTTATTATAACTAAATGGATCTCTAATATCAAATTTCCAGACCGATTGAATTATTGTATTTTGAATGTTGTAGGTGTTATGTATACAATACATATTCGTAAAATGGGTATGAAAGTGAAAGTTCTTTTCAAATCTTCATAAATTTTTAGTCCATTTACGAATTTATTTAAATATAGTATACCTGTATCGTTCTGGCAAGACTGGAATTATCACTCCTGAGTAAAATTTGTCACCGTTTCGAAAAAATCTAATACGTTTAGCTTTTCGAGCTGAACCCACTGTGTTGCGTGGATTCGTCCTAGATTTCAATATTTTCATATCGCCTAGATCCTTTTCGAGTTCACAAACAGAACTCGAACGGCTCCCACTTCGACTTAAATTATTCTCCATTCTATAATAGAAAGTTAGAACTTTGTAATTTTTTTTTGTTAACGGATTGTGTTCAATTCTTTAAAAGTAATTCGTAAAGCCTCACCCTTTTTCCTTGGCACGTTTTAGTAGAAAGAAAAAATACCTACTTAATAGAAAAACATCACTTAATCGTATTTCATTCTTTAATTTTCACAGGAGAATTAATGTTACAAAAACTAATTATTCCGAATTACTCCAATCCTGTATTTCATGAAACACACGGAAATCTGCGGAAATCGGTGCAGACAATCTAAAGACCACAGGTAATAAATGGTATGTATAGTGTATAAAGACAATTATTTCTTTCTTTTATTTTAAATTACTTTCTGAAAACTCGAAAGTTATGTTTCAAATACTAATTAAGTGCCCATACATAAAAAACTACCATTCGCTTGCATTCTTTTCATAAATAAAAAAAAATGTTTAGCACATTTAAAATAGCTACTACTAGCTATTCGTCATAGTTTTAGCGCAGGTGAATTTTTTGTTATTTTTGCTTATAATTCACCTATATGTGTGTGTTTGTGTGTGTCAAATTTGACCTGTTTTTCAATATTAAATGTGTAGTTTATAGGCTTTTTGGACACAGCTCAGAATAACTGTCAAGTGGAACGTCACATATGAACATCATATTTGTTAATATCGCTATGATGTGTCTAAACACAGCGACAAAGATGCATTGCTGCCGCAGGACAGCAATTTGCCGCGCGACTAATTTATACGAACCCAGAAGGACAGAATGAGAAAATTACCAACGAACAATATAATAATTCGAGCGTGACAATCAAGCGTGAATGGTTTAATTGTTCTTTGTTTATTTGTTAAAAGACTCACCACACTCGACTTTCGTCTAAACAAAATGCAGCCCTATGCGCTCGACACGCTGTGATCACTTACCGCACAGTGTTTAGACACACTGTTAGAAAATTTTCATGATAACATATACCCCAAACAACCACCATCCATTTAACATAAAAATTAGATCATATCTTTTTTGTTAATAATTTAGTAAAAACACCGAAGTAATTTTTTATATAAAAGAGAAGAGAAGAAATTTAAATTATCATTAATCTTGGTTTACAGATGGGGAGATACCGGCTACGTAATGAAATAAAAATAAAGTAAGAATCTTCCAGTAATAGTTTATAAAAATTGTATAATTATAAATGTACAAAAATTACGAAAAGATAAATAGAATATTGCTGTAAAATTATCATCATTACCCGTACATAGGTATTGCAAGTTCTTGGCCATGGTGTATATAGTATATAGACTCCTTCCTTTTTCCAAAATCACTTGGAATTGGTTTCTAATTCAATAAGATATTACCTGAATGTCAATTTACACAGTGCGACTCGTATCTCAGGTCTATAATTTGTTGGGCACGCACTGCGTCAAAATGCCACAATGTCAAAATACGACTTTAGCACCAATGAAATTATGCGATGGACAAACGACATATCATCTTATTGGTGGTTTTATTACATTTTCACATTGTGGCATTTCCCCACAACGTGCGCCCGGGATAAATATAATTCGAAGCATGGATTTGTTGTCAGCCCAATCCGGTAACACTATTAAAGTGGCGGCCCGAGCCGAGGCTCTCCCGGGAGCC
Organism: Graphium colonna; assembly: GCA_025505425.1. NCBI lineage: Eukaryota > Metazoa > Arthropoda > Insecta > Lepidoptera > Papilionidae > Graphium > Graphium colonna. Next base: position 2,334,222 of record JAOCPS010000023.1, on the reverse strand, counting down.
CTCGAGCTTAGCCACACATAAAACGAGGTTTAGGCCCAGCGCCCCGAGCGCCACCGGCCACCTCACGTCCGTCGGAGCTGCAGAGGCCCCTCAGGCCAGCAGTGACGATGCACGCGCCAAAAAAAAAAATTGTCAGTATACTTTAGGCACTAAGTACTATTGCACACATATTTAGGCAATCAGGCAGGAAAAGAAAGTTGATCAGTCCACATTGTTTTAATTCAACAACAAATTGTCAATACAATATCATAGTCTCCTTTGGATTGGAACCCACAATCTCCGGTTTTTAGAGCAAGGCTTTGTAGAACTAGACCACCGAGGCAGTTTCGCTATGGGCTTCGAAATTACTTACTTATGTGTGTAAATAGGATCTACTTAAAATATCGTTTTTATCCCAACTTTTTATCGCAAAACTCAAAAGTGTAAAGGGACATAGTCTGCTGAGTCAGCTAGTTGAATAATAATATATAATTTATATATATTACCCCGGTTAACTGGCAACATCTCAAACAGGTGACGCATTTAACATTTATCAATTTCGTTTTATGTCAAAAGAACAGACAAAGAGTGGTTTTAAATTGTATTTTTACGTATATAACAAAATTTTTGTGCATAATGGCTTCGAGAAAAAAGGTTTTACTGAAGGTGATCATCCTGGGAGATAGCGGTGTCGGTAAAACTTCACTCATGAACCAGTTTGTCAATAAAAAATTTTCCAATCAGTATAAGGCAACAATAGGCGCAGATTTTCTCACGAAGGAAGTAATCGTCGATGACAGAATTGTAACAATGCAAATTTGGGATACTGCTGGACAAGAACGTTTCCAGTCACTAGGAGTGGCGTTTTACCGTGGGGCGGATTGTTGCGTCTTAGTATTTGACGTAACGGCCCCTAACACCTTCAAGTCCTTGGAAAGTTGGAGAGATGAATTTTTGATACAAGCGTCGCCGCGGGACCCAGATAATTTTCCGTTCGTTATTTTAGGGAACAAAGTAGATTTGGAAAACCGTGCAGTGTCAGCTAAGCGGGCACAGCAGTGGTGTCAAAGTAAAAATGATATTCCATATTTCGAAACAAGTGCCAAAGAAGCTGTTAATGTTGAGCTAGCTTTCCAGACCATTGCTCGCAATGCTCTGGCACAGGAGACAGAAGCCGAGTTGTATAATGAATTCCCTGATCAGATCAAGCTTAATGCCAATGACAATGGTCGCAACAGAGATGGAGATAATTGTGCTTGTTAGAGTCCAGTGGAATATCCCATTATTGGCAAAATATTAGTATCTCAATTTTATATAAAGTTATTACAATAGAATATCATAATGTATAAGTTATCATTACATTAAAACTACATGTAAAAATGTGAAGGTGTGACAAGGACCATAAGTTCTTTTTGCTTTTGTTATGCACATCTCGTTGTGTAAAATGCACTTTATTATTAGCCAAATTGCTACTTGTTAGAATAGAAAGCACTCACAAAGTACAACTCATTTTTATTTCTGTATTGTAAGTAATGAGGCCCTTAAATCACACTCATTATAATAATAGGAACTATATTAAGTATGCTGTATATCATACTGTGCCTACAAACATGATAAATTTACTCTATAAATTTATATAATATAAAAGCAAACTTGTTTTTGAATGGTTTAATATTGTTATAATCTTGTTTATAATTTTATAGAACAGTTTGTAGAACATGACATTTTGCTTACAACACAGTGATAAAACTTGTAATTGAATTATGACTAATATCATTTATGGATGGTTAGGTATTTATAAATAGTGCATACTTGATTTTCATAAGAAATATAGAATAACTGTTTTGTAAAAAATATAAATATGGCATTTTGCTAAATTTTGCAAGTGCACTATTATATCTAAATTGATATAGGTTTATTTGTGAATTCATAAAGTAATCTTGAACTGTTTACCCATTACAATTTTCACATTTTTTTTACAGTGTTCCCTATATATGTGATATTTTTTGTTATATTCAATTCGAGATTTATGATTGGAAATTTTTGATCCATGTTTTAAGTTGTTATAAATTTATAATTCACTGAATGAATTATAAAATTATAACAAAATACATAGTTCTCTGCTTATTTTTGGGGTTATCCTGTAAAAATTATTATCCATGCATCTAAAATATTTCTGTATATATTTGAAATTTATGTTAGATATAAGTAGTTAATGGTAACAGTAACAAAGTTATTAAAAATATTACTCAGCAATTTACTCTTTATTTTTTGTCAAGTTATATTTTGAAATAAATTTTAAAAATGTAAGGTTGGCTGTAAAATGTTAATAAGCGCTGAGATAATATTTCAATATATTGAAGCTTAGTAGGTGTGTAAATTTTTTAATGCAACCTATGACAAATAGAATATAAATTAAATACAATGTACACATTGTCACATGTCATTGTAAGGCTTGCCTATGTTTAAATTTTTTCCATATTAAACCACTATTTCATAAAGGCGCATTTATGTTAAACCCCAAAACTAATAGAATTTATCTATTAAGAAAGAGTTAATAAAATGTATGCTGTAATAATAGTTACTTTTTATTTTATATTAATAAAGAAATAAAAACTGAAATGATGTTTTAACATCCTCAAATATTTATAATGAAATAAAATGCTAAGAGTAGGTAAAAGACTTTGTTTATGTCATCCAAATACAAATAATGTGACTGAATAATTTTATTTTATATAATTTGTTAAAGCATCTACTTGTTTACATTTGTTTTCTTTAGCATTTCTATGTATTCATTGCTTAGCTAAGATATGACGTGAACTTAATTACCTCTAGCTAACAAGATTAATTTTTGCCTCCTTTAGCAATGCTGTTTTCTAATGCTTACATGTTTTTTTGTAGTATATTTTTTAGCTTCAACAAAGATTAGTGTTTCAAAAATGAATTAAGTCGAGGTTATGATTTGTATATATTTGGTTGTTTAGTGCTGTTAAATGACTGGGATTTTTTAATTTTGTCTGGGTTTAAGTTATAGTGTCTGTTTGCAACATGGCACATTTTCCGACCAGGAAATATTCAACTGATTTAACGACAGAGATCAAGGCAATAACTTGATATAATTGTTTATTTAAAGTTTGTTTGGTCAGCGAATGTAAAAAAAAAGTTAATAGAAGTAATTTGTTCTTGATGTCTAATGTGACTTGTGACCATGAATATGAATGCTATAGGTTTCTATGGGTCTTTAAAACTTATATAAACTTGATAAATTCTGTAAAACTAGTAGTTTTTAAAAATTAGTCTCCTTTTACCAACATAAAAAAGGAAGGTAAATAATCTGTATGTATATTTTTATCATATGTGTGCCCTGATTTCTCCGCAGGCATAAACCGATTTTTAAAGTTTTTTATTTGAAAGAATATAATTACCGTGGTGGTCTCATATATAATTTTCATGAATGTCGATTTTTTAATCGTGGCAGACAGAAGACGCAGCGTGAGAAAGCTCATTACCAGGTGAACTAATGATATCGTTCGGGTCGCGGGAAGTGGATGGATGCGAATAGCGCAGGAGCGGCCATTGTCGACATCCTTGGAGGAGGTCTTTGCCCAGTAATGGCCGTGTTTCGGCTGATGGATGAATGAATAATTGTATAAAATGTTTTATGAATGTACGCTTTTAAGACGAAGTCGGTTTTGCAATATATATGGTTCGTTGAAAAATTTAACGGACCCACCGATTAAATTACTTCTGCTTGTACCGTATACATTTTTATATTTTGGGAAATTGCTCTGATCGCTACTAAACTTTATTGGATCACCCGCTACCACAATCGGAACATTGGCTGAAAATTTTATTTAAATCCATACGAATTATACATCATAAATTTTCTTTCATATTCATTTAGTTCAGTGCCATCTATTAGCGTAAAGCTAGTTAGGGTTGCAGCCATGCCTTTTTCTTATTCATATGTTACAAGCGGTTTAATACATAAGATAACATAATTAAAGGTCTTTTGAAGAATAAAATAGCACAGTTGGTTGATTACCGAGTAGAATGGCCGCTGTGACCGAAATCCGGTCAGAAGACTGAAAGAAAATTGTTTGGAAAATTAAACAAGAGATATATAGATATAATAAAGTAAGTTATTATCACAATTATTACTTTTCGTTTGTCATTAAGTTTAAGTATTAAAATAAAGGTTCGCGTATATTCATTTTAAAATTATTATTGTTACTTAGTTGTGCTTGCAATATAAATAAAAATAGAAGACACAACATAAAACAATCAAAACAGATTGTCTCTACAATATAAATGATTTTTAATTAAATATTTGCTAACTCAATTTTGCATTTGGTAAATCATATAATAATAATTTAGCGAAATCATTTAAAATAGATAGTTAAACTAAATAAAATAGATTCTCGACAGGTTTTTTTTAATAGCATAGGAGGAAAACCAGAAAGCGTATCACCTGATTTTAAATAAAATATTATCGTAGCTAGTGAACGCATGCTACAGCAGAAATCAGTCTCTTTTTAATAAATTTCAAATAAAAAAAACGGAAGGCGGTTTGACTATATGGTACTTTTTATATCTTATATTTATCAATTATGCCGCATATTGTGAACGTTTCGTCTTTTTGTTTAAAAGGATACACTTATAAATTGAAATAAATTTCTAGGGCGTGCAACAGGCCCTCTCTATTACTTACGAAACGCTCAATTGAATCGAGATTTATAAATTCCTACACCTAGCCTACTTCAAGGTATCTACCTCTTAAACTACTTCAGTAAAATTTTTGATAGAAATTAATATCATCCCAATCCGTGGGTGGGAGATTTTGCAATCTAACCCCGCACCACCTCAGAATATTCTACCAAGATTTTGTCCACCAATAATACGAATTATTGCTAGACGAAAGTTGCTGTTTATGCAATCCCAATGATGCATCGACGCTCTCAATGAACCGTTCTAATTGAAACAACGTACCGCTACAGCAAATGACTGTGCCTCGGGAAGCCCACGACCCGACTGAGGTTGCGCCTATTATCATCATCAACAAAACAACTCGATCTCCAAATTGTACTCATCCGTGATTACAACAACAGCGCGTCTGCCAGCAGACACGAGGTCCCTGATATGAAACCTACACAAGATTTCACCGAATGTCGGGACGTTTTAAGCCGCATCTTGCTGTAACAACGGGTGTTCACATCACTGATCATTTCGAAATTCAATTTCGCTTACGATCGATCGTGTGATTCGACTCCTACTTAAACCACAATAACGACCATTTGAACTCTCCGATTACGATGAAGCCGAGGTTCGTACCTACATCGCGGAGCTTTTCCGACGACGCTGCTAAAGCTGGGCTAACAGCATAATAATATATAGCCATTTATTTCCGAAAAAGTGTTTTACATAATAGAATATAACTTAAAAACTAAAAACTTAAATAAACTTAAAATTAAATTATACTAAAAACATATTTACAATTTATACCCTTAATTCGGTGAGCCTTTAGCTTAGGCCTCCTCCAGTTTCCTCCATTGGGTTCTGTCATTTGCAACCCGCATCCAATATGGTCCCAAAGTTAGCCGAATATCGTCTTCCCATCTTATTGGGTGACACCTCGTCTTCTAGTGCTGTCCCATGGGTACCATAAGGTGACTTGCTTGCTCCACTTGTTTTCTTTGCACCGCAGCATGTGTCCTGTCCAAGCACATTTCTGATGGTCAATACAATCAAGTATGTCAGTTACTCCGGTCTTATTTCTTTTTTTCTCTTGTTCATTTCTCATTTTGTCTTTAAGTTTCACTCCTAATATGCTTCTTTCCATCGTTCTTTGACAGCTTGTTAATGTCTTTCGATGGGTCTCGTTGAGATTCTAGGTTTCGCAGCCGTATGTTATACAAGGAAGTATGGACGTATTGAAGATCTTCTTTTTATGCTTCTATTAAACTCTTTATTCTTCATTGTGTCTTTGAGTGACCAAATCACGGACAAGCATTCTGCAGCTCTAATATATTTTCCTCAACTTTTAAAAAACACTCAAGTAAAGAAATGAGTTTTGAAGCGTTGATGTCCAGAAATGATTTCTTAACTTTAATTACTACAATACGCGGGTGTTTTAAGTGCACTGATTTGTTTTTTTTTTCAGAGAGAGGGTGGCAAAAGAGTAGACGTTTATGTGATGTTAATTGATCCCGTCGCCCATAGACTCATAAACTATCCTAAAGGTTGCGCGAGCGTTGATAGATCTTGAAATTGGATAGAATAGGTTTATAGGGTAGGATGTGTCAGGAAAATATCAAGTATTTGAAAGAGAAAAAGTAGTAAAAGAAGAGGGTAGGGATGGTTATCCAAAAACTCAAAAAACCTAGCATATTCTGTTGGTATAACCTCCTCAGGTCAGTGCGGCTTTATAAGTACAGTAAAGGCTTTATGAAACCATGAAGGGTGTTGTCGAAACAAATAAACTGTAAATAATTAAATGAATCTTAAACTTCGGTGCAGTCGGTACAACAGTGGTGAAACGTGAAATCACAAATAACTTTACTTTACTATCGTAAGGCACCGAGCGTATTATTATTATGACACTGAAGGGCCATTTATTCTCCAATAACCTCATACCTCACATACAATTAGGTCCTGGTCATCATCACTTACCTCATAAATAATTTCTGCTCAAAACAAATACACTGACTAACATAACACGTCCTGTTGGGCGCTGCTCCCCGCGCTGTCTCACAAGTAGTCTTTTTCGATGTCTTAAAGTTATTCGCCAAAAACAGGCTCAACGATTTAACCTTCGAATTCTGTCCATACGGGTAGACAAATAATAGACAGGCTCGTGTTCCTATAGATACCGAATTAACGGTGTCTCTTAGACTTTGAAATACTTCCAATCGCCTAGGGTAAGAGAATAGTTCAGCAAATGAAGTGGGAACGTAAACCCTGAATATATCATAGCAATATATTCTACTAAAGGTCACAAAGGGAACAATTAAATATTCCATACGGCAAATAGAGCTGCCAAATGACTCTTTTCGGCCAACCAATATCTAGAAAAGAAAGCCGAATATCTCGGGGTTATATTCTAAGCTGATATATACCCATATCTAAATTCATAAAAAATAATGAAATATCTGTATTATCTTATTAACACTCTTAATAAAATATCCGTGAGACACAAGCTTCTGCTTTACAAAATGTATACAAAGACCTATTTTGACAAACAGTCTAGGAACTATCCCAGTCCTCCGGTTGTAACCAAAGTGAATAAATCCGACCCTAACAGCCCAGTCTAGTTAGCTCAAAAATAGGGGTTACCTTGTCTACATGATCGTGCACGAGAGCGCACGCACAAGCAGTGTTTGAAGGGAGGGAGGTGCCTAACGCATGCTTATGCGTGCGCTCATATATTTGCTTGCAGGTTGTTAGAGGATTTTTTCGCGGAATATTGCTAATTAAACGGTTTTATAGAATTCTATACAATGGATTTCCGCAAAATAACGCCTGATTCTATTAATTAAAGCTGAAGATGTTGTACTGATTATCAGATTTGTTGTACTAATTATCAAGCGTTAGGCGTCGGCAACGTTCGTGACCGCCGACAGCCTCGTGCTTAAAGGACCTCGCAAAAGTTATTCAAAGTTAGCTATTCGTAATTATGTAGGCATGTATTAAGACAAAGTCACAAAGTTGTCTAGCATATTGATATCTATTACACTAGTTTTCGAATAAATCAGTAGTAGAGAGTTCAATACGGCTAGTCTTCAGTGAAACGTTATTTTATTTTTCTCACATGACAATAAAAATTGTTTTACTATCACAAGTGAATTTATTCAATTTTTAAGTGACAGCTATATAGTTTTCTTCTATTTAAAAAGACTAGTTCATAGTTCAATAAACCATAACAAATTTCTAAACACGCCCCCAGGGTTGGTTTTCAAAAATAATCGTTGGCCACCGGGAGTGAGCAGATTCCGCTAAAGGAAGAGGAAGGATCTTAAAGTGTCAATCAATATATGGATACATAAGGATGCAGTTGGTCTAACAGCGCGATAAAAACAAATTTATAGATAATTTGACACAAAAATCCGATAATATGCAAAAAATTTCCAATATCATATATCCGCCAATTGGCAAAAATGGAGAGAACTCGCTGGAGTTATCTGTGTTGCTAATATGCCCATCAAACTAAATAGACTATTTTATAGGTCTATTATAAGACCAGTCCTAATTTTTGGTGCGAAATATAGACAGTGTCAAAAAACATTCACGTCATAAAACCATTCACGTAGCCGATGAAGATGCTGAGGTAGGTGTGCGGAGTGATGAAGTTTAACTTAATCCACAACGATTATGTGCATGATAGTCTGGGTGTACGCGACGTCGCCAACAAGATACAGAAAAACCTGCTACAATGGCTTGGGCATGTAAATAAGCGACCACCTGAGAACAAAGGCGATGCAACGATTAACCTTTATAAAGCACGACCCTTTTTTAAGTTGGTATAAAATAAAGAATGCATGACTTTTGAGGATGCCGGATAACCATGTCCACCCTGTCCTTTTCCCACCCTTGTTCACTCCAAATCCTTAATCCCGACCCCATCCTGTCCAATAAACCTTTTCTTTTCTATTTCCCAGGTTGATAACGCACTCGCAACTCTCCGCATGTTCCGTGTATCTATGGGCGACAGGATTGCTTGCCATCAGGTGAATCGTCTGCTTGTTTGTCTTCCTTTGCATAAAAATAAAAACCTCAATATGCCTGTCGAACCGTGAAGAGGTAGACCAGCCTACTTACGAATAAAGAGCTGCGATCTACTAGAGGAAGATATCCCAAATAGAGTGAAATAGAAAAGGAAAAGAAATGAAGCCAACATAAGACATAACTAACACTAAAAAAGAAGTGTGAAAAATTATATTCAGCATTAAAACAAATCCAATTATAAATACCGAAAATGTAAATAACTTATTTTCGCAATTCGTAAAAAATCTATCATACTACTTCTCAAAATTTTGTCCCTCAAAATTAGATATAATAAATAGTTATATAATTTTTTTTTTATATATGTATTTTTTTAATAAACAACAAAAATATTAACAGAGCAATATAACTAATCGAACTACAGTAATCAAATAACCCTACTCCTCGCGACATGGTGCCAAGAATGCTGGCTGCATTTCCTCGCTGAATGGGTATACTTAACCTTTGGGCGAGGAAAGAACCAGCCCTCTTGTCGCCAGTCACAACATTAATTTTATGAAAAAGCTCTT
>JAOCPS010000023.1:2243587-2291579 GCA_025505425.1 Graphium colonna | reverse complement strand
TCCATGGGCGACGGGATCACTTACAATCAGGTGAACCGTCTGCTCGTTTGTCTTCCTTTCCATAAAAAAAAAATATAAATATGGTTATTAGGGATAGATGTCGTACGAATTTAATCGTTAATACTTAGTCTCATAAAGTTGCGAGAAAAACTACGGTACAGGCAACTTTTAGTTTAGGTTTAAAATTCAGGGTGGAAGTATCGGTGAAATAGAATTAACGATTTGTTACCATTTTTACAAGTGAAAGAAATAAAAGGTTGTGGAAATTTTAAGTATCTTTTATTTATCGTTTAATTATTTAGAAAGCAGATGTGATAATAGCTAAGATTTATTGCTTAGTTACTTTGTTTAATCACTTTTTACACAGTTGGTGAAGTCTGCAAATAAAATTAATTTGCATCTGGATTATAGGTGACTGGTGACACACCAACGATATTAAAGGAGATCACTCGGTACTCAATAGTTATCATATTTATGTAAGAAAATTAGGGGCATAATTTTAGCCCGCATTTTGAAATAAATGAATGATGTGTGGCTGTGACCAGCTGGTAAGGGCGAGGCCGTCGACCACTCCTTTCCGCCTTCTGTCTCACTCCACCCACGCAGTGTCCGTTCGAATGAACATGAATTACGTAATTATTTTTGTAACTTTAGATTATGTTCACTCAGTGGTAAATCAATATTTATTTTTCATAATATTTTTTTCAATCATCCTGTACATGTAGGTATAAAAGATTCTTTGCCTGATATTATATAATAACCGCTCACAGCCATTTAACGGTGATGTTATTTGCCTCATACAAATGATAAAACGCAACAGTTATTTTTTTTTCGTTATGGGTCATTTTACGTGAAGCGGAATAACATGTTTTTATTACATGATGTTTTTATAAACAACTGTTACAGTACTTTCCTTCGATTTTTATACGTACAAAAATTGTAGTAAGATTTTTTATGAGTCATATGATGAGATATTTTGAACATTTCGGTTAATTTTAAAACCATGAAAATTTATTCTTAATAACCATTTGATAATTTTAATTCCGGTAATGGTTCAGACACCGGTCACTTGACAAGTATACATGACAAATTTTTATCGCTATATGAATACAACATACCTACTTTGAGTAAAATGGGACTAAATTGTAGCAGGCACGGGCTTTTTCACTGTTTTTTCACTTGCTATCGGTTATATAACATAATCGTTGCATACAAAGTGAACGTTATATAACCGATAGCAAGTGAAAAATCGCTGAAATGGCCCATGCCTAAATTGTAAGCGTTGATTAAACTTCTTTCGTTGTCCATTTTAAATGAATTGCATGTCATTCCTATTGAGTGAGGCCAACTTCAAACTTTATCGATTACTCTGGAGGTCGTGGCCTCGAATAGACGGACATTTTATGCAAAAGATGAGCGTCCCAATAGTGATATTTATATTGCTCTAGAACAGTAAATATACAGGGTGATTGGACATTTACCTCCGATATTAAAGGAGAGCATTCGGTACTCGATCGTCATCATATTTATGTAATAAAATTAGGAGCAAGCATAGTTTTAGCCCAAATTTTCCAATAAATGAATGAAGTGTGGCGTTTGTGATCACCTGGTACGCGCGAAGCCTGTCGAGCCCCCCTCTGACTTCAGTCTCACTCCGGCCACGCCGTTTCCGCTCAGATGAGCATGAATTACGTAATAATTTTTTTAACTTTTAGATTATGTTTACTCAGTGGTAAATCAATATTTATTTTCAATAATATTTTTATTCATTATAATGATCCTAATATTGAGTGTTCACCAATCATTGTATATTACTGATGAAATACGAACTGGGTTAAATAGTAACATTTATAGACTCTTAATTGTAAATAAAAGTTCGCAATTTTCTTTATTATTTATTCACTTCCGACTGCAACTACTATCCACACAGTTTATCTTTACGTTGTATTCTCTATATTTTTTAAAGAAACGAAGTTAATGTCGAAAAGTATAATTAGCACCCGTTTGGTATATCGTTCCGCATTATCGTGTAATAACTGACTTCAAAAAGGAGAAGGTTCACAATTAGGCTGTTTCAATTTTTAATTCCTTCATTTAAGAATCGGTTTTAAACATTATTTTTTTTATCTAAGAGGATATAAGAGGATATAGTTCCGGATATAGCTCATAAATCAGTTTACTGCTTTGTTAATTAAATCAAAATAACGAAAAAAATAAATCACGTAAGTAAGTTTAAAGTTTTTTTTTGTAATTTTTCTTTAAAAATTAAATTTCTTTAAAAATATTATTAAATTCTAAAGCCGACTAGGGTTTGTTCATACTTCTTTTTTATAATCGCGTCTTGTCTCAATCGATCGAATCTTTTAGACTTGAAAACATTTTTGTCGGTGGCTGTGGCGCGACCTCCCGAGATAGACCTATACATGACACAGGCTAAAGTTGCTTTCACGCTCCCGACCAGTAAGCAAAACCATCCTAATTAACTCTCCTATCTAATTGTGATTATATATGTTAAACGTAGGGTTGTCAACCATACTGTTAAAAACTGTAGTATACTTTTTTTCGTCGTTCGATTATGATTTTTACTGTTTTATAAAAAAACATGCAAACACTGTTTTTACTGCAGCCTGTACCCAGAGCGAAACAAATGATTTTAATGTAACTGATAGCAACTTCAACTAAATAGTTACTTCATACTAGTAATAGTACCTTGATATTACTTCATTCTACTTAAATTGTGGTGATTATGAATATTTTAAAAATGATTATAAATTGTTAAATTGTATAAGAAGCCCAAAAATATGTTTTTATAACGTCACCAAAGTCAAATATGGTTTTCTTTCGTTAAATACTGTTCATTTTATTTACTTTATTTCTCGTACAAAAAGTTGGGAACAATAATTAAACACCATCCTAGGATTTTATTTTTATTCTCCAACTATTTTGGAAGTTGAATAAGTGCGTATGGGCTGTAAGAAATATTGAGTTTTCCGAGACGAATACGATAGTTTAAATATTATAACATTTTTATGCTCGACCGATTTTCATTAATCTTGGAAGTTGTCAATGACCCGAAGACAAAAATTTAAAAAATAACGCATTTGAATTACGTCTATTATATTGGTAAATTATATTTATTTGACAATGAAACTTATTTAATGATTTAAAAAAAAACATAACATATATATACATATATATTAAAAAAACCGTGTGGTGTCGTGGGAGACCAACTAGGAATGAAGTTCCATATTATAAAAATATTAATTTCTAGTTCTATTCGAGGTATAAAGAAAATAATTATATGAGTATACATTTTTCATTATGATTTTTTTAGCGAAAAAACTACTTCACAAAATTATCTAAACGTATGTATTTTGTTAACAATGATATATAAAAAAAATATAATAATATAAGCAAACTGCAATAATAATAAAAAATTAATATGTAGAAGAAATTAAAATAACTGAATAAATAAACATATAAATAAATAAAGCCATCCCCGTAGCTTATACATAAGACACTGTATAGCCATCATACCTAGACTATGGATACGATAAATCTTACTTTGCGGAGGTTTTTTGCCGGCTAGGGTACCCCTCCGCAACGGCCGATAACGAACTTTGTTCTAATAAAAGAAAAGGCTTATAAAAACATAAAGATAGAGATTTCCTAATGGTATTGAGTCTGCCCACTGTAATCCCTTTTTAAAGTGTTTGCAATAAAGCATAAATAAAGAAAAATGCAGTACGTACACTGTTGAATCAGACTTCGTATCAGATTTATCATCATTTCACAGCGTAAAGTGCATACGAGCCTACCGCAAACTAGTTGCATGTTCTCAATAAAAGACGTAACAGCGCGCAAGCGGCGGAAGGAGGCATCTCATTGTTCTTGTGCTCTCTCACCTGTGTCATTGGGCTTGTAGTTTCGGCGCTACAACTCCCATATTGTATAATAAGTCGTAACGTACGCGGGAACGCACCATTGTGTCTATTGTGGCGATGTTAAGGCCGTCTCTAACGAGCGTACGATGTATGTACGCGATAATTGGACGTTTTGTCCGTTTAACAGTCTTTTCATTATTTGTAAGTGCAATCTGTTCTGTCGTTAGTTAACTTTAATGGTCTTTCTTGAATACTTTGGTTTATTGCTCTGTTTTACGGTGTTGTCATTGGTTGCTGAATTTTTTTAATTAAACTGATAATGACTTGTGTTAGGATCGAATATCAAATGTAAACATTTCACATGTGTACATTTTTATTAAATGTAATAAAATTGTGATAAATTTCGAACCCTTTATAGTAAAAAGACAGAATCCTATTAATATTATAAATGTGAACGTTTTTAACGATGGATGAATGTTTGAGGTTCATTTTTAACCTGGGAAATTGGATAGAATAGGTTAATTGGATAGAATGGGGATTAAAGATTTGAAGGGAATAGGAGTGAAAAAAGAAAAGGGGAGACATGGCCATCTGGCAACCCCAAAAGTCATGCCTACTTTATAAAGGGCAGTGGTAGTTTCCCGGGCGAGCGCGGCCGTAGAAGTGAAGCAAAAGCTGTGAAACAATGTTATGCTCTAACACCTAAAACGTAATAGATTTTTATGAAAATTTGCAATAATACAGATCATATATTAGAATAACATATTGGGTTTAATTTAAATAATAATTTATATCTTTTATAATGAATGTAAAAAATCGTACGTTTTGAGGTTTTTTACTAATCTACTCAATCGCGCAAAAACGTATTTATGGATTTGGATGAGATTTGACACATAGATAATTTATTAGCAATTATAATTTAAAGTACAGAAATTTTCAAAATATAGTACTAATTACTAGTGAAACCTTGAACAATAGCTAGCTACTGATAAAATTAGTTATGATAAATCTTAACATTCAGTTTCATATGTCCCCTATTCTATACGTCCTCTACTTGTCATCAATTCGACGTAGAATTCGTTTCTTCCTAAAACTTCTTCTTAAAAACCGTTATGAATTTTATTTTGTGATTGTTTCTGTCATTACACAGATGTTATTTTCATTGTGTCCTTCTCTAGTCTCCTTATGCCTGTCTTCGTTGTTTAATGGTTAATGCAAGTAATATGTTTTAATTTTAAATTGTATTGTATATATATACTCGATTGTGTTGTCGATCTATCTAATTATTTACCCGTGTGATTGTTTCTATAATTAGACAATGAAAGTTGTTTCTTTAAATATCGTCAGCCCATTGATGTCGTTCCTCGTTTCCTTAGGGTCGTGTCATTGGTTAAAAATAGTATAACAATCTCAGTGTCTTATAAATTTAGACTTGGTAACTGTTTGTTACTTATCGTATGTTATATTTTCATTTATTTTAATTACTAGAACACTTTTTAGTTTTTAATAAGACTAATAATCTCTTTCGTTAACATATAATTAACATTCATTATTATTTAATCAGTAAATCGACTTTCGTCGGATTTTATATAAATATATTGAACAGTGACGCGGCGTATCAACGTTAAATATTATGTTAATTATATTAAGCTTGAAAATCATACGAACTTACATAATAAACATTACTTTGAATTGATTTAGCACTTACCGTTAAGCTATTTTAGTTCCGTTCCGTTTCGTAACGATTTCATATTCAAATATTATATAAAGCCTCGTGCTTGCATCACCGAATTGTACTAATAGGCGTTTGCTTATGCGATAATCTTCGCGTGGTCATCTTTAATTGGGCTTATTTTCGTAAAGTTCTATAACAGCGAACGCTCTATATAAACAACCTTTTTTTTTTGAAAATAAAACTGAATTTATTAATCCTACACAGCTTAGTTAGCAAAAGGAATAAGTAAAAATATTTTCTAGACGGTTAAGTATTTTTATACTCCTTTTTTCCCTATAAGAAACTTTTTTAATGAAATTGGTTCAAATCACATGCTTATATAGCGTTCACTGTATTTTAATAGAAAAATTGTGCTATAAAAGCAAACTTGCGGCCGTGTAGACTTGTTGTTTGGTAAACACAGATTAATATTGACGTAATATTAATGGTCAAGGAAAATAATATGACAAAATAAATTAATAAATGATCATTAATACGTTATTGTAACGAATATAAATTACAAGAAGTGACATGTTACGGTGTTTTAGTAATATGTGGAAGAATCCTTAAATACTTCGATAATTTTACTCACTAAGAGTCTAATAATCACTACATTGATATAATCATTTATATTTTAAATTTTCTGAAAATAATGTGCTCTTTATAGGGAATGACTCTAGTATAGTACGGTGTATCACGATATGTTTCTGAGATGTATGTATATGAATTTTACGTTGCTAAGTACATCCAGACTTTGAAAAACAAATTGTGGTTATGACAGAATTGTCCTGTTTTGAAATCGAACCCTCAACATATAGGAGATGCTTAATCGAAAAAGAGCCGTGGTAGTCTTCAACTCTGTTTACTCGACGCGAACCTGAGCTTAATTCTCGGTGCCGGCACCAATGAAATTGTTAATTTTCTAATTGTAATTTTAAGTGATGACTTACCAAAGGAAACATCGCGAGGAAACCTGCATATCTAAAAAAATAATATTTCTGAGATATGTGAAGTCCGCCAATCCGCGTGGTGGACTATGCCCAGCAGTAAAATTATTTAAAAATAGGCTGTTACTTAATCGAATTGACTTTTTTAACTTTGATTGTTTTTCTTGTTTTTTTTTTTTGTTGTTGAATGATAAAACATGTAAAATTGAGAGAGAATAGACGTCTTTTTATCTCCCGACTAGTATCAGAGGATCGACGGCGCCCGAAACGATGGCATCGGCGACAGACGGGAATCGCTCAGGCTGCATGCTAAGTGAGCAGGACTCCGTGTTTACGATGACGCACTCTCCCGTCCGTCCCTCCGTCCGGCCGCGTCGTCCGCGCCCCGGCTGTCCTCGCTCCTCGCTCAGTCGTCACGCGTTAGCCGCGCGCGTCCTGTGTATTCATACACGCGACCGTCCTCCGCGCGATAAAAACCCCATCTGTTGACTACTACAAACGAAACTTTTTTTTTCTTTTTTTGCCTGCGACTGGTAAACTCTCTTCGGCCAGTGTTGTGATTCGAATTATCCATCGGATTCAAGGTACGACGTTGGTATGTTTAATGGTAACAAATAAGGAAATCGACGTTGCGCATTACTAACTCACTAAATATAATATACCTGATGCGACGCCCTCTTCGGGCCCAGTTGCTTTGCCTCTACGGTCAAAGTCCTGTTTGATAACTTCAACATTTTGTTTCGAATCAATCAATTTATTTAATTAGTTTTACCATAACATGTACAAAAGAAAGGCTTTTATTTGTTTAAGTAACGAAAGAAAGAACGAAGTAAGTAACAAAAGACATTTTCTAAAAGATCTTATGTCGTGTACATGTACTTGGATTCATAATATTTTTATAAGCGCGGTGGTCCTTACTTGACGGTGAGTCATTAGGATATTTACATTTATTTTGATGTTTGTGTTTTTTTTAAACTTGTGCATTATTTTGGATGTTATATATAGGAAAAAAAAACTATTGCTATACATAAAACTTATATTGTTTTTAATGATTGAATTTATATGACCGTGAAGTGATGGTCGTATCTTTATTTGGAGCTGACACATGCATGTAGCAGAAGGCTTTGTATAAATTTGGCTCTATCAAAGGAGGCTGTCTATCGCTTCGGCGTACATCTAATGTAGTCCACCTTGACAGATTTGGCAGATCACCTTGACAGATTTTCCTTGTACGTAATTACAAAACATTTAATTAAGATTTAACACGTTTAAACTAATAGCTGTTATATCGATTGATAAAACTAATGGTTTGTTTCACTAGAGTTAGTTAAGTTAATTAAGTGAAAAGAAAATGATAGTTTGACTTATGTGTCAAATTACCATATTCATTCCTTTGAACAATGTTATTTGATTTGTGAAACGGTGCTTTGACTCCTGCTTAAAGTAATACTTGGGTGTTTTTTTCCTTGTCTTTTTATATATATTCAAATGGATGTTGAATTTACATTGATTTGTTTAGTGAAATTCCTCATCTATTCAGCGATAAATCTCATTGTTTTATGATATGAAATGTCCAAATTTGGTTGATGAATGTATAGAATAACTTAAAATGGGTGTAACGACTAACACGAAAATAAAGTCATTATGGAATGTAAAACTCCACCTGTAAAAATAATAGGTTATTTATATGTAGCTGTTCCTCAATGGTTCAATCGCCTTATCAAAAACTTGCCTCCAAAGTGACGTAGCGTGATAAATGTTATTCATCATTAGAGTGTCGGTGAAAAGATGATGAGCGAGACTTGGTTATCCAGGTATTGTCCTTATTAGGACTCAGTTTCTGGGTACCATATGCTTTGTGGCAATTCATATATGACATGCTTTTATGAGAATCATAAGAGTGTGACGTAACTATGTAAAGTTTATTATTTTCGTATAGGTCGTATTTATTTATATGTGTTTTAAGACGTTTTAGGGTTCCGTAGTCCACTAGGAATCCTTATAGTTTCGCCATGTCTGACAGTCCGCCTGACCTACCGGGCTAGTATTCCGCTGTTTCTACACCGATTGACACGAGAATTAGTGGTGAGATGTATATTGAAGATCCCAAAAGTTAGTTTTTAAAACTATATAAAAATATTTTTTTTCACCCCTTTTCTTATACAACGAAAAGTGATTCCAAAAAAGAAATCGATTTCCCCCATCGTGTTACGTATCGTTGGCAAGGTCTCTTAAAATGCAAAAAAAACTGTGGATCGAACCTCCTAAGTCTCGAGATATCTTAATACAAATTTAAAATTAGAGCGTTTTTAAATATTAACTTTTGAAATATTATTACAACAATAACTTTTTAAAAAAATGTGTTATATACCACGAAGTACTTTTAAGGAAAACTATAGCATACTCGGAACCATACGTCGTTATTTTTATACAACTCGACAAGCTTATGTATTAACAGTCGTCCTAACAAAATGACGGAACCCTTTCATGTGCGTGCTCCACACGCTCTTGGCCGGTTTTTTCGTTGAAAGACTAAATATGTACATTCGTCGCCCTTTCACTACATCCACTTCGACGCGAAAACGACCCCCGTGTCATTAAATTTGACGCGTATATTTATATAACTTGACGCAAGTTATATTTGGTTTTATAACATAATAAATTTGAAATAGTCGTCCCGATTTAGTTTATTTTGTTACATATTTTGATAAGTGTGTCAATATAACTGGGATAATGGTTGCAACTGATTTTAAATTATTTCCTCCCAAACGATTATGGTGTAAATCATGAATATGTATCAGTACAATAAAATGCAAGATAATTTATTGTCTAAAAAAAAAACATTAAAACAACTGAAACAATTTTTTGCTGACAAAAACTGGTATTTTGAGAGTGTTCTTATTCTACAAAATCCATCCCATATTGGATTGATATCGGCGGGTTTTGTGTTTTACTTCAAATCTTCTAATTTGAGTGTATAAATTGACATCGATCTTTTTGGTTCTTGTCAACGATGAAAATAATTTGAGGCGTTCACTTATTTGTTAGAAATCATCACATTTTTATAGCTAAACAAGGCTCTGTTAAACATACATTATTAACTATTTACTAAGCAGATTATTCTTTTTGTTTTTGTTAATACTTGTTTTTGTTGTTCGTGTTTCAATTTATTGCAAATTTGTATAAGTAATGTACATTTATACATAAACATGACCCTAACGAAAATTAATATAAAACTCTTGCGTTTTTTTTTGACATCTTGTCTAAGAAATATAGTGTAATGTCACTATTTAGCTTATGTAGTTAGTTCGCTGCTATATAAGTTAATATTGAGTTTACGTCTGACTTTTTGTCTGTTATAATATTGATATGATGTTTTGCGTAAAAAACGAATAGCTAGACACAAGTCTACCCATTTTTTTAAAATTAATTTTCGTGTTTCGGCTAGTACATAGCATTCCAATAGCTTTAGAAACTCGAAGAATGAATTTGCGTTTCCTCATTTGACTCTATCGGGTTAGTAGTTCAGTTGACCGTTAGTAAAATGCAGCCTCTAA
The DNA here is from genome assembly GCA_025505425.1 of Graphium colonna. Lineage (NCBI taxonomy): Eukaryota > Metazoa > Arthropoda > Insecta > Lepidoptera > Papilionidae > Graphium > Graphium colonna. The sequence continues at coordinate 2,281,477 of JAOCPS010000023.1, read as the reverse complement.
CTTAGCTTTTATCACGTAACCGTTGTCTCTGTACCAATGATAGAGAGGTCAATGACAGTACACTTTCATAAAATATATTAATGCAAGATAACATATATGGTACACTAATATTGAGATCTACATTAAGGGGAAGTTCTCCTAGAAATGTGATTTTGTAAGCAGTTATATTTTGTAATACCACATTATAAAAATGTAAAGAAATAACCACTTATATTTGAGATCTTTTCTTAGCTTCGTCGGATGTCTGTTACACAATTGGATAAACTTTATCCGATAGAAAAAAAGCCAAACTTACATCTATTCGTCATCTTAAAACCAATATTATTTAAATTGTACGTAATTTAACGAATAGAAAATCAATCTAAAATAAGCGTCTGTGATAGTGTGAGCGATGTCGGTTATAATATTGTCAATATTATGCAACACGATTGTTTTTTCGCCTTAAACCCTAGTGCCCAAGACCTTGCAAATTCGCTTGCATAAAATTTAGAAATCCTAAATTTTCCCGTTATGTATAAAACATATTGTATTTTTCAAACTATACCTTATTCTGTTGTATAAATTATGTCATTTATTTTTCTTTTTTTAGAATATATAAAGTAGTTTTTGCGATTAAGTGAACCAAACTAGTGATGTGCCGGATCGTTAAAAATGTATATTCGCGGGTACGGATCCGAATACGATATTTGGTGACAAGATCTGCGAATAAGGATACGGATCTCCTGTCTCTTACTTTATTAAGACAACCAAAAATATTAAAACTCAATTCATTGCGTCATATGATGTTTGTTTTAGTACCTTAGAGTAATGTACTATTTGTATAGTGCCTTACTTCGGTATATGTTTCCAATATAAAGTTGCCAAATATTTGATTATAAAAAATTAAATTATAATCTGATTGGAATTTATTACATTACCATTGCTACCTAACTGAATGATAAATTTCAAGTATGTATTGCAAATTAATAAGGTAAAATATCCGCAAAGATCCGCAGGAAAAGTAACGTGACGGATGCAGATACGAGTCTTTCTTTTCCCTCGGATACGGATAACTGTCACATAACTAATCGAAACTCATCTATATGTAATAATATACAGTTACATTTGTAATACTATGTCATATTTATAATATTAAAATTTTACATTATATAAGTAGTACTTTTGTAAATGATACGTGCATATTGTGTAAGTTAAGGATTGACGACGTATCTGCGCAAAGTCGTCGTCGTTTAGGGCTTTCGCGCTAACGGTATAGCATTTTAATAGCAACCGTAGGAAATCGGTGATTCTGTATTTTTACAACCGGCCAGCATGATCGATCGAATTTTGAATGCGGAGAATTTTTATCGCGTGTCAAAACATCATGAGGCTGCTCTATGACGAGTGTTGCGATTTCCGCATGGCCTTTTTTAATGATAGCAACATTAGCACCGACGATTAGTACAATTGTGTTCATGTATGTCCTTAATTCTTGCACGCGAAACCAGAGACTGAAATGTGAACGAAGGTCGCGATCATGTGTGTTGGAAATCGTTAACGGACACCAACTTAATGCAATGTCGGTGTGGTCATGCGGTCAAAGTATGTAGACTACTGTATTACGGATCTCTACTTAGATTACAAGCCAAGGAAATGTTTGTGTGAAAAGAAAATTATTATTTATTTGCGTTTTGCATATCGATACCTTAATACGCAAACAAGTTTACTCCATTCTCCTCAAAAACGTGGGAGTTTGCAAAGATATGATTTGCAACAGTTTAAAATCTAATGTTGTATAAAATTCAAATATATAAATATAAATCTACAATTCTTTGGATAAAAAGTTATTCGAAAACCTTTGTGGTTTCTCTACGCGATGAGTTTGATTCTTTTTTTGTATTTAGTTTGAAAAATATTAAAATTTTTATGGTTCCCTTGACAAAATTACAAAATGGAGTAAGTTGTTTGCGAATTAAGTTATCGATATAATCCTTTATGCAGCTTAATAGTTATTGAGGAACTAGCGATGAACCCAAATTGACCCCAACGGTTACGAACTATTCTTTATTTTAAGTTTGTTTTTTTTTTTAAATACAAATAAGAGCATTCTCATAGATGTTATGGTTTTATGAGATGTAATTTAATATAAACTGGGTAATTGTCGTGCATTATTTATGAGCAATCCCACTCTGTTAGTAGTAAGTAAGCAATGTATTGAGTTATCTTTACTGTTGTGGGTGTGCGTGGGCTATATATAGTCTCTACATGCAATTAAGAAAACAGCTTATATGTTTTTCTTAACAATACACGTCTCTGGCATTCGATCCGCGAGCTCGCCGCTTTAACAGCAAAATCATCCAACTGTAATTTACTTTTAAAAATTATTCGAGTCGAGTTCGACTTTGTTGAACATCGAATCTAAGATGGTAGAGCATATCTTTTATACAGCTCTTACTGCACTTCTACGGCCGTTCTCGCCCGAGGAAGTACCGCCGCCCTTCACAAAGTCGGCATAAAATAAGTATGCATGACTTTTTCGGTTTGCCGAATGGCCATCGTTACCTTTCCGCTCCAATTTCTTAATCCTAACCCTGCTATCCAATATACCTATTTTATCCGAATTCCCAGATTAGCAATGCACGCTCATCCCTTAGGATATGGTATTCATAGGCAACCGGATCACTTAACATCTGATGAACCGTCTGCTTGTTTGTTATCCTTCCCATAAAAAAATCCATTATTCTTTTTTATATTTTTATAGTTATATGATCGATATCATAAATTAGGAAAATTAAACATTCCAAAATCTCTACAGCTTTGTTATTTTTGTCTAAATGTGGTACCTACATTTTTTTATTGAAAAGAAGACAAACGAGTAGATTATAAGCGACCCAGTCGCTCCTAGGCACATGCAACATCCAGAGAAACTTCGCAAGTACGTTGTCCACCTTGGAAATTGGATAGAATAGGTTTATTGGATGAAGTTGGTATTAAATATTTGGAGGGGAAAGGAGTGGGAAAAGAAATTTACAGACATGGCCATCTGGCGTCCTCAAAAGTCATGCATACTTTATTTTATGCCGACTTTATAAAGGGCGGTGGTACAAGGCAAGCCCGAGCGCGGTCGTAGAAGTGTAGAAAACGCTGTAAAAAGATGTTATGCTCTACAAATGTAGCATGTCTCTAAGAATCATCTCATTACAGAGAGCGAGGTCTGCGGGGAGGCAGGCTCCGGGCACCGGGGCTCTCTGCGCGGCGCCAACAAGCTCGCCCGCCGTGCAAGATCCTTCAAGGACGACCTGCTCGAGCGCATATCCAACATGCGTTCGCCGGCGCAGGCTCACCATCCGCCACATCTCTCGTCTGCTATCAGGTAATAAATCTTTGTGTCAATGACAAGGTGTATGAAAGGAGAAGATTGTTTTACAGTTAGTTGATGTCTTTTACTCTTTGCGTGGTAATCAAGCGGACAGTTAATCTCGTGTAAGTGATTCCGTGCCCACAAACACCTATAACATTCCAAGAACTGTGGGTACAAGGATGGGTACATGAAATTTAACAATTAAAAGTAGGTGCCACCAACAGTTATGTGTATTCCCCGCCATCTTACATCAGGTCGACTTTGTATGAAGAGCGATTATTGAGGTTATAGATTATATAGGATAGAGGTTTAGTGATTTCTTTACTAATGAACACCTATAATATACTAAGTGTTACGTGTGTGTTGCTAGCGTAAGATGTAATAGTATACTTAGTGTTGGAAGGCCTTCCAAGTCTGGCCTGCCTTATTTTACTCTGGATTTAATGTATAAAAAAATAATGTATGGTAGATAAAACGTTAAGATGAAGAGACCTTTATTTCACGACAGTGTTGTAGATACAATTTATATTTAGATACTGCTGGCTATTTGCTTTTTGAATGCTCGATAAATAGGCACATGTTTCTGAATGACGGTTATCACGTCGCCCGAGGTGAGTCGTTTGCCATCTCTTTGAAATCAAAAATGTGTATGCTCTCACACATCTTTCTCAGCATCTCCACAGCATCATAGTTCATATTTGCGAAATACATAGGAACATTTCATAAGTTTTCTATACTGTAGTGTTCTAGTTACTTTCTTCAGCTGCGCCCGTCCCTTACGAAATCATTTATGATTCAAATAATAAAAAAAAATGTTTGCATAATATGAGTGCACACACCGTATTACAGAAGGCCGTGACACGGCTGTAACTTATTTACAGTGGATAATAAGGTTAACTGCAGTCTTGATTAAATAATCACTTTACCGTAATACGGCATATAAAACTTATTTTACGTAACAGTAATTAATACATTTTGTACAGATTTTCGTCAAATAAAAGTTTGTCGGGTCACAATTAACGCTATAAACTTTCAAAGTTCGGAAAGATAAAATGTTAATCGAAAATGCCGTAAATTAGTGGTACTATTTCAAATCTAAGACGTCGAGCAACTGTTGGCAAAAGACAAGATATACTTTTTTATTAATGAGTCATGTACAAAGTCTGCGTATGGATAGAAAAATAAATCTATTGTGACGATAACTTTTATTCATTGTTTTGTCTGTTGATTGAATGTTGATCGCTTATCGCGTCCGATGATGCGCGCATGGCGCTTCTAGGTCGGCAGTCTCGTTATCTTCCTCGCTGTTGATATTTCTGGCGTCGGTCGGCTTATAAGAGTAAACAATTACTTGTGAGTGTGTTTGTATTTTATTGCGGGAAAACACAGAACATGTTTTCAATCCCTAAAGAATGCACATATCTTAAAGCAGTGATAATAAATATTCATTAAAGTGTAGTACTTAAATAAATTCCACCTTATTTTTGCTATAGATATCAAGAATAATTTTTAAATTATTTCAAAAGAAATAGTTGTTGGACTGTGGTTGTTTAACGTATTTACGTAACGCCAAATAACAGACTTTCACTGTCGCATCTTGTAAGCTATCTTCATTTAATATGCTGATAACGACATTTCGCGCCAGTCAAACCTTATCTCGCAACGTTGTGTACATTGCGATGGGAATCTACGAGCTGTATATTGGTTCTTTTGTTATCTAAATTGATAAACATAATGGCCATACACAACTCAGTGTCTAAGCTGTCTTCAGCGACAGTATTCATTTGATTTTAAATTGTTGAACAAGAATTTTGACCCAAGTGTCTACGGCTCTATGTGCGAATGTGCGATCATAATTAGTAACATAGCGATGTAGCGTCTACAATAAATGTGTCGTGTCGCAGTGACTCACATCGCCCGACCTGCGGGCCGTCGCGCTCATTAATGACATTGTCCGCTGAAATCTCATTAGTTGGTGCGTGCAAAGTTAAGTGATTACATTTTAATGCCCGCGACCGTCTTGTACGCACGGTACTGTGTCGTTTTGCCCTCACAATAAACACTCGGTCGTGTGGTGGTCGAAAATAAGTTTTGTGAAGTGCTACGCCCGTGTCGAAGTCATTCGCCGCGGCTCGGATTTCGGAGTCGTTCAAGTGTTGCCAAATGTCGAACGGCATACGCTCGCCCGTCGGTGGCTGGTTCAACAGACGCGCCAATCGCCTGCACCGACGGTTCGCCAACAATGCCAAACGGTAAACCCGTTGTAATTCCAAAATATGAATTCCGAACTATAATTCGAATTTTGAATCGTGTCGAAAAATATCAATAATTTGAATTTAGAATTATGGTCCGGAATGTGTGTTGTACCCGTAACGGAATATAGTGCCAGTACTAATTAGTTACAAGAGTTAGCTTTTGTAATTGGCAATGTTATATCAATTGTTCTTGTTATATGTAATGTATGTTTTGTACAGAATTCGCCGCGTCTCTTTTGTTTGATCATGCATTGAATGATACGCGGGTGATACGATACCTTGTTGAATATCAAATATTGCTTAGCTATGCTTTAAGTCGGCAGTGTGTGTGCATATTAAGTAGCTCTATTTCGAAACAATTTGTGTTACAGAGCGAGCGCCTTAATAAGAGAAATGTTTTATATAACATTATTTTTGTAACTGTTTGTATTACATTAGTCTTATCACCGTTGCCGTATGATTTGCGATAGCAGTTGTCTTATCTTTTACACAGTATTTACAAATTTTCATCTGCGGTGCTGTGTCCAAAAATGACAGTCTAAACTTATTGTTCGAGTACATAAAAACGTTTGTTGTTGCAATAAATATCGGACTACAAATGGAATTATATATATGTTATTTAGTATGTTGTAATTACCGGGTACTTGTTCAAACTTGACATGATAATCTATTTTGCTACAAAAGCACCCGATAAAATCATAAAAGCGTTAAAAGGCTGGAATTAATAGTACTTTTGGAGTTTTAATATGTGAATAATTATAATTTTAATATAGTGAATTAGTTTTATTAATGTCAAAACTCTAGACGTCATGTTGGATCAGAGCGCTTTTTACCACTAAACGAACGGCAACAAAGTCGAAGGCAGCCGCTTTAAGTCGATTTATTACAAAGCTTCTAAGGCCGTTTTTCTATTCCATTGTCAAAAGAGCTGATGATTTAATGACGGGGCCGGATATTTATATATTGACTTGTCAATCGATTTGCATGTATATGCAAAATTGAAAATCGATATTATTGCAAGATTTCATTGAAACGAAATAAATAGCTGTACCATATGATTCGAGTATTAAACGTCCGTTGTCTTGTTACAGATCCCACTCCCCCCTTAGTCCCAAACTCCGCAACATGGGGCCTAAATCCGTGGCCACAGTCGAAGAGGGCGAAATTACGCCAGCGAAAGAGTTGGAACGCCTAGTCAAAGAAGTAAGTTTACATTTGGTTAAATAACATAAAAACAGACATGTTGAAACAACAAATAATGTATCACATGTGAATAATTTTGCAGGTAACGTTTGGCCTAAAGCATTTCTCCGATGTGATCACGAAAAGAAAACTGGAGATGCTACCCGACAACGGCACTATTGTTTTCGAATCGATCGCAAATATCCACAAAGGTAACGTCAATATTGATTGCTTTTATTTCAATTTTATCCAGCGTTCCCTAGTATTGACTTTTCGTTTCACCTATTAATGTATGCAGATTAAGGAGATAAAAGGCTGTTGTTTCAAACTCCTTAATGCTAGCCACATTAAGCCGCACAAGGTTGAATTACCGAATCAAAATCACGATCATAATCCAATACAAAATTTTCTTCTTTGTGGAACAGCCGATGGTTGTAAATTGTTATTATAAAACTAAACTTGTATTGCAGCAATAAAGCCGTACTGCAGCCGCTCGCCGCCGTTGACGAGCGCCGTCAAGCGACTGTGCACCGCTCTAGCTATGCTCATCCGTCTCTGCGACGAGGTCACCGCTGTCAGTCTACGAGCGGACGCGACTAATGAAGAGCTGGACACCTCTGCGGCAGCCCTGTCTCCTGAACATGTCAGTTCGGTCGTGAAAGGTGTGACGGGTGCGGTGGAGGAGGTGGCAGCCCTGGCCCAACAGCACATGACCCGCCCAGCTCTCTCACCCCGCCCGCCCCTAGTGTCGCCGCGATCGTCGACGCAGAGGAACTCACTGCCCGGTTGGTGTTCCTTTTTTGAATCTTTAATTTGTTTTTTTTTGTTAAATTTTTAGGTGGTGTTTGTGTATTGTGGCCAGCACCAGAAACAAGAACATCGGAGTTTGTGACGTGACGGTTGTGACTTAACATTAGGTTAATCTGCTTGCATGTCATACTTTGACTTTAAAAAATAATGACGACCAACCTATTTGGGGAAATACGGTATTTTTGATTAAATGAGGAATATTGGCACAAAATGAATCATTCAGGTATTCCATTGAGGTTGTCACTAATTTATTATCAAAAGCAGACTGTTTACAACAATGCAAAATATATAAAAACTGGCAACGCGGTAGACAAATATGTCTAACTGGAAGAAATACTATATTAAGTATATAGCCTGCGAAAAAAGCAATAACACTACAGTAGCAAGTCCTTATTAAAGTTGAGGACGATGCCCAAAAGTAATACCAAAAAGTCTCATAATAAAATTATAAAGTAATATAAAATTATACACGAATTTCAGATATATTTCATAAAATCAAATAATTGTTTCATCAAAATTATTTTATTCGTCTAGGTTCCAAAAAAAAAAAACAAAATTGAACTTATAATATATATGCCGTATAAAAATGGGCATTGTCCTTTCTTTATCGGGTTTTTCATTTTCATGATTAATTTTTTTATTAAATTGAAGACGTTCTTCTAACAGAAATTGCCAGTTCATTAGCAAATGTATTATGGGCGATATAGTATCTATTAATAGCAAAACGTTACCGAAGGATTGAGAAATTTCATCGCAGCCCAATTATTTTTTTTTATACTTTTTTATATAATATATTTAATAATAGAATATTGCGATAAATATAACACAATTTAACAGGAAAAAGGCTATGTTTAATAGGGAAAACACGTTTTCGAATTACTAAACTATCGGTTTTTAGTCTCAAAATACAACAGTGTTTTTATTTTATTTCAGATATACCGCTAACTCCAAAAGAGAGATCACTGTTAACTGGTGAAACAGGAACGGAGAATAGCGGAGTACGCGCTTCCCATTCTTCAGAATCTGTTTTAGACGCTCCCGACTCACCACCTCCAAAACCCGCAAGGCCTATAGGGTAAGCTAATATTTGAACTACTAACCTATTTTGAATAAGTACAACTGTAGGCCTTTTCTATAAAGAGAGTAAAGTCTAAAGGGCCTATGCGCGAATTGGCGAATTTTTTAATGTTTTTGAAATATTTTTATCATTTAATAGATACGTAAATAATTCAAACATATAATAAAACATTATGGAGAAAAACATATTGTTCCTCCAAAACTACTAAACGGAATTAGATTGCACTGATTTATATACACGGGATTAGTAGTGGCCAGAAGCTAGTAAATAGATATTTTAGGTATTAATTTTATGTGTATATTATGTTGTCATACATCAAAGTTATTACATACCGTCAGTACCGTTAGTACATACTATACCGTCATATAAGTTATAAAATGAGACTTCAGTCGATAATAGAAAACATCGCTTATTTTTAATCAAATTAAAAATATGTTTACTAGCAAAGACTTTTGAAGCAGTATATCATTTTATTTAGTAAATTCATCGACATCCAGTTATGTATAAAAGTAAAGTAACAGACTATTTTATAATGTCTCATTGCTGGGCAAAGGCCTCCTTTAGACAGAGGGTGTTTTGTATAGAAAAACACAAATTTTGAATAAAAAAGAATCACAATCAGCCAACGTAATAAATTACGCTAATGAGCTCGACCGCGGGTTGATTATCAACTCGTTCGAGAACGGGTTTTGATTGAAAATTATTCGACGCGTTTCACCGTTTTTCAATTCACTTTCGTGGTCGGATCCGGTTGCCGGGTCAATACATCCACTTGACCTTGACACTGGTCGGTAGAACCGGTGTTGTTTTCCGTTTTCACTTTTAGCGAAATCTTTCAAGTTATAAGTGAAAGTTTGTCTGTCTGTCGCAGGAAAGTGTACCCGTTGGCACCGCCTTTGCCGCCGAAGCGCAAATCGGCCAACGACAACTCGCTGCTGGCGCTGTCCATTGACAGGTGATGATGACCTTTGTATACCTTGGGCCAATGTTTGATCCAATGTTTGGCTGTATCCTGTATTGTATAATAGGTAGTTGCGTAACCGTTCAAACATTGAGCCAGAAAGAGAGAGAGAGAGCAACATTTGTTCACAAAAATTTTCACAACTCAGGTTACGCGATCGCCAATCGCTATATAGTGCATTTAATTCTCTTATGGGCGAAACATTTTGCGACGCACACGACCCACTAGTTGTTTCGATTTTGGGTTTAAATTATATACGCGTGTATATATTTTTTTGCAAGTCTGGGCAATATCCTCAATAAAGAACCAAATGTACCATATGTGGTGCCAATATTTGTGACAAACCAACATATCTAGAAAGATGGCCTTCCAATGTATACGTAAATAATTCTTGACTAAATGTCATATAACACGATTATATTAAAAAGTAGTAATTAATATATTTTATCGTAACATTTTAATAGTAAATTTTAAATGTATTGATGTTTCATATTCTATAAATACAGTAACATGTTTATGTATAATACCTTTTAATCCTATTTGTCAAGGGAAACCTTATGTGTATATTTATATATATATAAATATTCTTATATTTTAATGGAGACTTATTACTTAACTGAAAATAATTTAATTGTATCTTAAGATGTACGGTTTTGTATAAAGACGTGCTCCAAAACAGTCTTAGACGTTTTCATTTTTTATTCTAAATATATCTGTGTCGTTTCATCTGCAACTATCTTTGATTATTAAATAAATTACTAAATGGTCTAAGAAAAAAACAACCAATTTTGCACCAACAAACAATTTGCAACTATCATTAATCTTAAAAGTCACGGTTGGGCAGTGGCCTTGTATCTACAGACTGTAGCGTATCGCGATTTCAATGTTGTTTCGTTGTTCAAATTAAGTAACTATTACTATGCAACAGTTATGTTTAAATGAGCCTACAAAAGCGATTAATTATGTAATGTTTGCACAATTTATATATTACATATGGTGTCATATATATAATCCAATGGTATTAGCCTTTCATAGATTTATTTTTACTTATATTAATACGGTAAATCCTAGATTTGTTTATTGTTTGTTAAAAGACGCTATCTTTGGAAGTATTAGTCGGACCTGAAATTAAATCTTTTGTACATGGTAGACAAATGCATGAGGAATAGTTTCAGCTTGCTCGAATCATTGATATGCAATGCTAAGGACAAGGCCCGAAAATTATGTAGTAATTATTTCCATGATTTTTTTACGACACTACACTTCATGTATTTCTTTTTTGAATAGGGAATTTACTTTAAAGTATTAAACTTTCAATTTTGCTCTACATACATGACGTTTAGACAATCTGTCATAGATATGTAGAATGCATGGACTAACTATTTTTGATATATCGGTTTTTACATTTTATCAAATATCTTTGAAACACGGGTTTCATTTACGAAGAGAACTTCTGTAGGGATCAATATAATTAGTCGTTTAGTCTCCAATTTTTTTGAACTTTATGCAACTTGGTACGGTATGCCATATAAAAATGGGCATTGTCCTTTCCGACGATTTCGTATTGAGAATTAAATTGTAAGTAAATGTGGCATACCTAACAAATTAATAAAATAATACATCATGCTACGTGTACTACATATTTGCATACTTTTTAAAGTGGCTGGACTATATATTTAAACATTGCAATACCACCTTGTATACAATTAGAGCAAATAAAGATTTATTATTATTATTGATTTGAATGATTTTCAATGTATCACAAAGAAACTTAAACGAAAGCCAACTTGCGTGCCCAATGATCGATGTTGCAACCTTTTTCACTCTATTTCACTAAAACAACAACCGTCTGATACTGCTTTTGAATTTGTCATGCAAATCGATGCATTCATGCATTTATGCGTAGTAAAAAGTAGGTATATTGCCGCAGACGTACATTGACTTCGTATTAATATTAATTAGGGCGTCTGTTTACGATTATTTTATGCATGCATAAATTAACAATTTTTCCTTTTTATCTCCCATTTGCAAATGTTGCTATTTTATCCTCGTCATCTGCAAAGAGGGAAATGCTGTTTATTTTTGACGATATGTAACTCATAGTAGCCTAGGTTATTTTTTTTTATTTCTTTACTTTAGCTTGATTTTGGCTCAACTTTACCTATAGGCATATGCTTTACCGACCGTAACTGTTGAAATCGAACTGCGTTATATATTTATTAGGACAAAACTGCCCAGTCATTTAAATGCTTTAAAAGTTTAAATTACCCATGATTCTTTACACCCAGCTGCGAGTAAATTTTAATCGTCAATCTCCATGATCATCGCATCTTCTCGCATCCTCTCGCATCCCTTTACATCTTTTCCAACCTGAAATTGTGTTCAGCGCTAGACAAATTCATGAGGTTAATAATATTTGATGTGGAGCTAAGAAGATAGAAGAAACACGCGACTCATGTGATGTTCCGAGACGTCAACAACTTTTCATCGAACTGTACATATAATGGCAAATTAATAACACACTTAAAATTCTATTTTTGTAAAACACTTAATAATTTTGCCAAAATTAAGGATAGTGACCAAACCTAGTATTAACTATTGTCTCGCATCAAGATCAAAATTATATAGTAATTTTTTAAGATTTGGCTTGGAATTTAATATATAAAATTATGAATTTTGCTTTACCTACGTGACGTTTGCGCAATCCGTCATAGTGATGTAGAATGCAATAAAGGCTATTTTCTATGAATCAATTTTTCGAATTTATCAAATATTTCCGAAAATAACTTCTGTGGTACTTAATATAGCAAGTCTAGTCGCCAAAAAAAAACTTGTTTGAACTTGATACAACTTGGTACGGTTTGTCATATAAAAATAGGCATTGTTCTTAAGTAGTAAGTAACACTTGTGTGTGTTTTTGCAGATTGTCTTTGCAATCACACAGCAGCGGCTCCTTGGACTCGATGCTCAATGCGTCAAACGACGAGGATAGAAATGCACACGACTCCATGAACCATGACCAAGTGTTCGCCTCACCGCCTAACTCTGATTTAGTTGGTATGTAAACATTGTCAAAAATATATAACCGTATTTTTTGCATCTTTTCTCAGTTTCAAATCTATAAATTGTGTTACTATATTAGTGTGTTCAGCACAAGTGATCAAATCTTCGCTAATGATAAGATTCCTATGAATCAATGGCTAGTTTCTGATAAAAGAAATTATTTCTTTGTTGTTAATGATACCACATCAAATATTAAGAATAAGTTTTATAAGTATACTTCTATTACGTTTCAGGAATGTGTAGCTGTAATAGCGCAAACGAAATACGGGCTTCGATGGAGTCGCATGAAATGCACATGAACAACGTACACACACACTCAAATAACAATCGGTAAGTCTCGTTTAATCTACAGATTTTCTAGAACAATTATGATTTAAGTCCGCTGTATACATACGGTTTGTAGCTCGGTTTCCGACCGAATGCTCTGCTAGCATATAAAATGTTTCACAAAATGCACACGTTCGGTTTTGTCTGTACAACTAGCTTCTTTTTTTTGTATGCAATCCCCACCACATTCTGAACTCTTATTATATCCTCATACTTAATGTAGTTATGGTATGTCCATGTGAGGTTTGCCTAAGTATACAAAATTTATTGCGAAACTGGACCATCGATAGTATCGTTGATATTCAAGCTATCAACGCTTAACTTGTGTACGATAGTGTCCCATAAGGCTACGTGCTATCTCCTATGATTTTTGTACATATATTTGACACATTACACAATACAAGTAATGACTTGTGGGGTCAGATAAAACATTGCAGAGATAGATCAAAAATCATAAAAAATTTGCTTTTAGATTCTAAAGAAATTTTAGATTGCTCAGTAATTTGACACCAATTTAACTCACTTGGGATATAGAAATAAAATTTTATTTAGACTTTTTTAAATTCAATTTTGCTTCTATCTCTCAAGTGAGTTGCCACAAAAATTGCAGATGTTTTGGGTCTTGCCAAGAAAAACTCTATCTCTAGTAAGTCCTTAAGGTTCTGTGGTTTAGTCCCATAGTTTCATCATTATGTGGTAACAATGTTTTTTTTATGGAAAGGTTGACAAAGGAACAGATTGTTCACTTGATGGTAAGCAATCCCGTCGCCCATGGACACAGGCGACATCTGGAGATTCCCGAGTGGGTTGTCAATCTGGGAAATTGGATAGAACAACTTAATTGGATGGAGGGGGAAAAGAAAAGGGTAGCCATGGCCATCCGGCATCCCCATAGTCATGCATACTTTGTTTTATGCAGACTTTATAAAGGACGTTGGTAGTTCCCCGGGCGGACGTGCAGCAGAGGCTGCGAAAAGATGTTATGGTCTAACATCTTGTATTGTACCATTGTATTTCACAATGGTACAATCCGCCAGTCGTAAAAAGTGGCAAAACCCACCCAGTAGAGGATACTGGGTACCCATGAACCCAGTATCCTCTACTGGGTTCATGGTTAATTTAATTAAAAATGATAGAGAGCCCGATTGAGCAATCTCATTTTATATTGTATAGATATTTCAATTTTCTACGCAAAGAAGCTTAACCGTTTGAGTTCCAAGCAGCGCGATTGCGCTGTTCAGATTTTATGTCGAGAAAACCCAGCACATTTCGAGCATTGTTGACAACTGACGGTGGGTTACGTATTGTCGAAGTCGAACGCTCAGACTTACTGACGCAAGTAGATCAGCTCCTTTTAACGTAAATAGTACATTTTACAATAGGTAATGTAGTATTATAATAATGCCTAAAATTTTTGCCGAACAAACTTGAAATATTTATTAACAAACAATTTAAATACATTATGATTTATAACATTGGTGTTTGTCAAAACATACTGGATGAATTCCTTTTCTACATTGCGCGCAAATTAGATGCGATCTTTTTATTACATTTTTGGTGCTACAGACAACTTATTGTCGCAAATTACGGCCTGGCAATTTTTCTAATCTAAATTTGTTTTCTTTTATAAAACTATGTGATTGTTTTTCATTCATCCACTGACGCTCAATTTCAAAAATAATTTTTGACATAAAGTCTAACTAAAATAAGTCTTAATAAATTATTAATAATGAAAAGAATTATTAACTGAAGAATACGGAAGAACACGTCCGATCACTTAGCAAACTGCAATAAAAGTGATCGCTCCGTCACTTTTAACGAAAAAACACGAGAATCACGTATCACATACAAGAAGCGCTATATCGCGTCGTTTGGTATTTCTCGACAAAAAATTAGAAAAGCGCTATCGCGCTGCTTGGGTGTTTTCGTACATATATTGACTAAAGCAGGGATGACTCCTCACCATATATCAAATGAACTTTTTACTGGTTTGCCGTTTTTAAAGCATTTATTTTACAGTTTCTCCAACGAGTCCGGTTTCGTATCGGTCGGTCATTCGGAGATAACGGAGCACAGCTTCACATCAACCTACTCCTCGCATCACTACTCAAGTCATACCGACAGGTATTTACTACACTCTGACATAAGCGTTTCGTGTTTTCTTTGTATAACATTGTTTGTTTAACAACTAATGGGTCGCATTCACAAGACGTCCGAACGGCCTGGGGTGTTGGAAGGACGTTTGGAAGTCCACATCCTTTCATAAATTCACGAGTGGTTTTGGTACATTAAAAACGTCTCGTTAATGCGGCCCATTATACATCGCACCGTTTAATATCACACTCATTTGTATGCGTTTTGTTTGTCCACGTGTATGTCCCCTAAGCTTTCCCGTTTCTGTTGTTTTTGCAGTACTTTTGAAAGTACAGACTATGTGAGCGAAATGAAGTGCACGCTGCAAAGTTTCGAGGGTCGCATGAATGTAATCAATGTGAACAGTGTAACCTCGCACCATTCGTCGAAGTGAGTGTTTATTTTTTGGTTTCGTCCCTTTTTTATTATTCTCGGCTAGTGGTTTTCCTCAATTAGGTGTGTCTTTTTTATTGTTTCGTTTTTATGCGTTCAATATCATTGGTTGTTTGTGATTTTAACAAATATCACCTCATTGGTTGAATAATATTATTAATAAGGTAACATTAACATTTTCATCTTCAAAATAAGTATTTTTACTTAACGAATTTAAAATAAATTTTATCCGGTATTCTAGAACAATTAATAGATTATCTGATTTAAACCTTTTTAGATCTAATAAGCTTAAGGATTGTAGTGTCTAGCTACTAGTCTACAGTGATCATAATTTTATAATATTTGATGTTTAAGAACTTGGAAACATATGCTAATTAACCTATCAGAATTACGATACAAATTTGAATTTGGAACAGATTATTGTAGAAGTTAATAGTAAATTTTTAATTGAAGTTTTTGTTCCGGTTATTCTAGAAATGATATCCCATATTGTTGCACTATGACCACATTGCACGTTAACGACCGACAGAGTGTTCGCACGGGTAAAGTTATCAGTATTTGAACATTTTTATACAATATTTCTATGATTGCATAATTGCATTTGCATAATTATGCTCAATAACATAATATTAAAATGAAAGAATATTTCACAAAACTTCACTGTCATATAAATCTGTTATATACATGTAACTTTGTATTATATATTTGTAACATTCGTGTTGCCCTAAACCTCAGATTGGCCAGCATAACCTCGGACGAGAGCGAAACGCCGCCTGAGTTGCCAGTGAAGACGAGACGCAACATACGCGCCGATGTGCAGCAACACTTCCCCACGGTTGAGATCAGGTAAGTTCTTTATTGTTACCATTTATTTTTTAATTTAAATATTGTCGTTTGATAGATTTTTTTATTAGTCCCAATAATAATAATAATAATAATAATAAATAGTGAAATTTTTGTATCCTTCGGAACTTGCAAATATATCGTTACTTCAATGAAATGTATCAGATATGCTTGTATTATCAAAACTACAAACACCTGTAACAAAAAAGCTAACAGCATTGAAACGTTTGGCTGGTATCCAATTTTATTATTATAAAATTTTATATTAGTCCTAAATACTTAGTTTTTTTTTCTGTGTTTTTTGTGTGTTTTCTTTAAGCCGACCTTTAAGGTCGGCTTCGAAAACAAGCTTCTCATTTCTACTTCACATATTTGTTACGTGTTCGAAACGCTACATAATTGCCAAGCCTTATTTATTTATTTAAACCACGTTCACACATATGCATATAATATGACATGGTATCTTATGACGCCCACACTAGGCAATGCCTGTGAAGTGGGCATGAAATATTTATGTGCACTGTACTAATACTTTTTTTTTCTTTTTAATTGTCTGATTATAACAATTCTAAATAAATCTTATCATTGCATGTTTAAGTTTTAAGGAATCTCAGTTTGATATTACATTTTTTTTCGCAGCGCATCTGTTTTCCTCGTGCCAACCAACCTTAAACACCTAAAAATCATGGACATACTCAACTAGATTTAAACCTCTCTATCGTAGCTCTGAATCTGGGACTACTAAGCTTCCTGTGAATATTCTTTTATCACTTTTTGAGTTCCTGAACATTAAAATAAGATGCTTGATTTCCAGGCCAGGTCCCGTGTGCTCGATGCACGGAGACGCTAGACCGCACACTTTGGCGGATCACCATCCTCCGCGACCGCCGCCTTTGCCTCTGAAGAAGAAACACAGTCAGTATTTTTCGTATATTAAAATAAATTTATTAGAGATCATATATAATGGTATAAATATCTAATTTCATCATAATAATTATACATAAATCATGGTATTACACAGGATGACTGGTGAATAACTGCATTCGGTACTCGATTCTCATATTCATGTAATATAAACAGTGGTATAGTTTTCGACAACATTTTATAATAAATATATGTGCGCTGGGATGAAAATGCGTTGCGTCATTAATTATTTAATATTAGATTATGTTTACTCAATTGTAAATTTAATATTTATTTTTTAATAATATTTTTATTCATATATGATCACCACATATAACTTCCGCGAGTATCGTATGTGAGTCACCAGTTACCCTGTATAATTTGGGTTGTAACAAATGGGGGAAATAATCTGTCAAATTAATTCTCATTTATTAATTTTGAATTGCACATAGTGTTAGCGAGGTCAAACATCACATTGAAGGATAATGTAGTATCAGATAGTATATTACTTTCAATTAATAAAGCTATTGGAAAATAGCCTACTTATCGTTATAAAGATTCATATATGTTTCTAAGAGGGATTTTTTATGTACCTTACAGTAAACTTCCTTAACAGGACACCTGTTATGGGTTAAAGTCGCTTTGTTAATCGATGTTTTTGCAGTATATTTTATAACGATCAGCAATTATTGTATGACCATTAATTACTCTGCTAAATTAACATACGTTTCTTTTCAATTATTCTAAACATATAGTTTACCTATCTAACAATCTAAGTGTAGATATTACTGTAAGTTAATGTAACAAAAAGAATTAAATAAATTATATATATGTCTGATATGAATGGGTATTCAAATCCAATGATAAAAGAAAGCATAAAATGTACTACTACTTTCTTGCATGAGAACTGTTATTCGTGCACAGCAACTATCCTTTCATTAATATGTCATGCAAATGAAAACTGGTAATGGATTGAATGTCAATATATGGTATATTGCCTACGTATGTGTCATGTTTATTAGGTGGTGTATATTGTGTTATGCCGCTGTCTGCATTCACTGGTTATGTTCGAAATAGCTGTACATAAGATGGTGACATGAGTAATTTAAATAATTTGTTAAACGCGTGAATACATTGACAAATTCATAGAACATGCTTTTTTGAAGGAGGTCTCATTTTACCCAATTTAATAAAAGAAGATTATCTCAGTTTTTTTTCATACTTTTGTATAGAAGATTTAATTATTGCGGTACACTATAGGTACCTATATAGTTACTGTGTAAAAGAAAAATCCAATATTTACCATAATATTCATATTGGAAATATAAAAAGTAATTCGAGATTTCTGTAAAGATTAATTATTCACTGTTACGATTACATTTTATTAACATAAAACAGGATTTACTAAAATGTCGAGAAAAATATCTAAATAATATTAAATGTATCAAATAAGAGTGGCGGCATAGAAATGTATACGCTATCGACTTGTCAAGTTATTCACGCATGGTTGTGACCATTAGTCGTACTGTACACACGGGGGGCTTGTTTATTAATGTTTAATCGAATGTGGGGATTATATATATGCTATAACGGCATGTTTGTCTGTTGTGCCGGTGCGGCGCGGCAGTGTTCCAAAGCGTCGCGTACAGTGGTGAGTGGATCTATGCATGACAGGCCCTAAATAGCTACGAAACACGTCGAATTTGAAGACACGGGACACCGCCTCGAATTTAATATGACCTGTTAAAAGCATTTGGTGTTTTAGTTTACATATAAAACATTTTTAAAAATCTCTTTTCATTTATGTTAATTTGTATATGATAGGCATTAATTATCTAGTAGTTCCGTATTCGCGTTATTTATATTCATTTGAAAACCGATCGAATTGTTAAATTTGCGTGCATGCGTTATACGTGCAAATTAAAATAGTTTCCTTCCTGCCATTATTATTATATAAAGTTACTGTTTATTTGTATTTATAATAATATTTCTTAGTGTTGTAACTTTATAGTATAATACTTAGTTGTTTTCCAATTCACGTTTACGCTCACGTACGTTTTTGAATTTATCTATTTCAGTAACATTTTTTTATTTAATTACTGTACACTGCATTTTGTACCTTTATCTCTTTGTCCTTCATTATATAGAAGTCAGAAAGAATGGATGAAAATTGCAAAATGATTTCTAAATAATGGCAATAAACTGAACTCCACTACACGTAATGCTGGCCATATGTTACATAACTAAGTAAAATAAGTTAGTTGTATAGTGATTATGAAATGAATTAATATAAATATTGATTTTTAATTTATTTGTAAATATTCAATATTGGCGGGTAAATAATTATATATCGGTGTGGTGTGCCGTGTTCTTCAAATGTAGTAAGGCAGAGGGACGTGACGCACAAACTATCATTGGCTAGACACCACTGATCCACTCCATGAAAGGACTTGTTGGAGGCAATCACATCGCGCTTTGAAAGCGTCCACGCGGCTTAGCTATTGTATATAACACGGAAAACGAGCTTGCTTACTATACACGCGTCCTTTATGTGGGCTTGAATCGCTTCTGGTCGAATATCGGTCCAAAATACGCGTAATATCGCATACTTCGCATACTCGTGATTAATTCACTTAGCGCTTCATTACGATCATTCGCCTGCGCTGTATCATCGTGTTAATTTCGACTACGAGTTTCAACTTCTCGTATGGCTTTTTGTTAGTTTTTGACTAATAGCGCGTACTTGTCCATTTTTGTGGGGCAATTGTTAACGTTCTGTTGTGTGCGCAGTAATGGCATATATGGAGATGTTCGGGAATTGCAGCCATCCTCCGAACAGCGTCGCCGCCCCGCCGGACATGTTCAGACACTCTATTCACACATACAACTTGGCCAGGTGAGTTTTCGAAGCAGTGGAGTGTTATTAAATCAAATAAACTGACTCCGATAAACGATAGTCTGCGATAAAAAAAAATTAAAATCGCGAGAGAAAATGGAAGGTGAGTTAATACTTAACGACCTATTACCATATCTACAAATTAAAAACAATTTGAATAGGTTTATTCGTTTCGGAGTACTACCACTAACACCGTGACACGAGGTTTTTATTATATCAAATATTTTTTTCAGTTGGTTGACACAGCATTTTACATATTACTTGCTGATTGATTTTAATTCTGTTCGACCTGTGAGAAACTACCAAATAAAACTTACGTTAAAAATAAAATATGCCTTTTTTATATTTTTTTTTATATTCTTTCCCTTCCGCATCAAATACACATGCAATATTATTTCTAGGACTTGTCCGTATATTCGACATTTTAAATTAAACGGATAGGTGAACCTGTGACCATAAACGCTGTAAAGGATTCGAAACGTCGGGTTATAAAATTTAAAAAAAAACCGCGATAAAATCCATAAAGTTGTTTAATTTAATACACATGCACCTTTTCGGATATTGCTGGTTTCCATTCGCAACAACTTCACTTTTCTCTTCTCGATTGCCAACCTTTGTCTCTAAAAATGGAATGTAAGTGTTTTGTATTTAATTTATTTTTTTTCTAAAACTGATTCAATTTACGCAGCGCCCAGCACTCGTCGAGCGGCACCATTAGCGTACAGCGTCACCAGCAGCGTTCGATCGCTCAGTCGTTGACGGTGCAACACTTCGGTACTGCGCCGCCTGCCTTAAGGTAACATTGATACCATGTTATACTTCATAAGTAACAGTTATTTGCGATGAAGGACAACATCATGAGGAAACCTGCATATCTATGAAATAAAATTTCTAAGATAAGTGAAGTCCACCAAACCGCACTGAGGCCGCGTGGTGGACTATGCCCTATACCCTCGTTCTAGAGGAGGCCTTAGTCCAGATGTGGGATATTTTAAAACTAGGCTGTTACTTACTTAAAGTAACATTGTATAATTATATAATGCGAGCAAAAAGAAAAAAAAATATGCATTTCTTTTTAATTTAAATTAAAAAAAATGCTTAAAATTTTTGCTCACATAAATAAAGTCTGTACATGCATTTAGATATTGTTTAAATTAGTTATTAATTGACTTTATTGCAGCCAATTTAAATATAATTATTATAATGATATAGTTGTCACTGTTCTCATACACGTTATAGATTGTTCACTGTTTTGTGGATTGTTTGCTTAAAATTAAGAAATTAATGTTTTTTTATTATAGTGGGTCGGACGAGAGCATGATAAAAACACCGGGCGGAAGTAGCCCCGTGCCACCCGAACCGCCTGCGCTGCCCCCCAAAATGAACAAAAATAAACAGGTAAGTTATCTTAATATTTATGCTATTTATCAAAAAATAATAAATAGATATGCCAGTTAGGTCTTTAACTACTTTGTCACAACAAACATAAGTCAAGTAAATCTGTAGAGAGAGAGAAGGCCAATGGTAATCTTTCAAAATCGTCAAGCGATAATTGCGTAACAATATGTATTGAACGATTACCTTTATACTTTTTTGTATGTATCGTATGTTTAAGTTGATGAGACAAGTAAGCTTTTCAATTTGCTTTTGAACAGAACCTACATTATTAGTATGAAATATTTTTTTTCAACTAAAATTCATTTCATTATAATAATGTGGAATATAACAAAAAATTATATTCCCATGAAATATTAATACTTTTTGAGGTAACACTTTTTTACACATTGTTATGCTAAAATTTCAAGGTATAGTCTCATTAGAAAGAAAGATAAATGTATTTATATTTACTAAAGAAAATTCATTCTTTTTACAGCTTCAAACCGTTAATTTAATCTATATTATATTATAATTAACAAATGCTAAAGATACAAAATATTTATTGTCTAAAAGAGCAATTCTAATTAAATATCAAATCTGATAGACGTAATACACACTCGTATACATATTTTTTTATTACTATTATTTTAGTGCAAATTTGTCTTTAGATAAAAATATAATATAAGTAAAAAAACAATAAAATTCGCAGGCCCCGGTGAACTCGAGTAACGAACTCCTGCCGCCCCCGTCGCCGCGGCCTTCCTCGCACAATAGCTCCATTGATGACTCCATTATCAATAATGTGGTGAGCGAATTCTGCTAACATCAGTTATCATTAATATTTATGTATGAAATACCGTAGCAGTTCGTATATAATGACTTTATGCTAACAACTGTTTCCTTTTATTTACGCGAATAGATAGAGGTAAGTTTTGATAGATAAAATTATTTTACAAAAATTATTCCGTGAATATACGTGGCGTAGTGTTTCAAACATTGGAAATTTAAAAAGAAATAAAATTCAACATAGGTCATTAAATAGTTTATATTCATATACAGGTTAGTCACTTCCAATGTTCGAGGTCGTTAAAAGTTGAGGATCATACATGAAGAATAATAACTTTATTTAAAATAAATATTGATTTACTACTCAGTAAACACAATCAAAAGAAAAATAAATAATTGCGAAACGCATGTTGTTCATCTTTGGGTAGCGGTTCCGGCGGGCGACGGACTTACAGTTGATGTCTGATTTATGTCGGATGTACAGTTAATCGGCACCGCGCCGAGTAGCTTCTTTTAATTTATTTATTGGAAAATTGAGGCTGAAACTATGCCCCTGATTTTATTATAACGATATAACGACAATAGAGTGCAAAGTGCTCTCCTTTAATATCGTTAGTGACTCGATAGTCAACCTGTATATTAACAAATAAGAAAATGTTAATTTCTAATAATTTCTACCATGTATACCAAACTTCAAGTTCAATTATTAATCGTATACATTTTAGTTTATGGAAGAAGTTTTGGTTAATTGTTTGCTTAATTGTCTACCGTGTACCTTATTGATAATCTGTTATCGGTTTTTCACTACGCTATTGTGTAAGATGTTCAGAAGAAATACGTAATTAAGTTATTCTTAAGAATAGTAATGGCAAAGTAATTACGCAAATTTTCTGTATATATGTTATGTTTTTAGTTTTTTTTTATATATTATATATAATTTAACAATTTATCTGCGTATTTTTTTAAAATAAAAAAAAATATATAACTAACTGTATAAATTATTCTAGAGTTCTGAGGAGTTGTACCTGAGCGCCAATTCCCCCGGAAAGTTCCCGCTCGAAGACGAGCTGGAGAATATCGTGCAACAGCCAATGCCTTCTCCGGCACTGTCGCAGGTTAGTTATAAGTTATACTTTTTCTTTTATTTTAATTATTAAAATCATTTTTTTCTTTTTCATATTAAATTTCTTTGTGAGTTATGATAGTAATATTTTAATATCACGTTACAAACCACGCGTCTGAATATCAATAATAAAAAAACCAAAGGATAATAATTCTTATATTCACAATAGGAATTTTAGTTACTCCTCTTTGATCTATATTCCTTTCTGTTTGATTACTGTTTTTATGGCTTAGTAGTATACAACTACAGTTTGTAAAGCAAAGGCTTGTAAGTCTATCTTTGATAGTAGGTTTAAATCCCACGGATGGACAATGACTGTGTTATTGTTTCCTAATATCTGTGTCTGGGCGTATTCTTCTTGTGAAATATTAAAAACTGCTAAACATTTGGTTGATCTTTGATTAGATTGACTACTGTATCCGAAATTCGGTCATGTTGTGTCATTTTATATTCTTCCTTGTGAATATGCGCACATGTACTGCATTTAAAATTTGTATCGCTAAAGAAGTTTCATGTTTCACGTTTGACACATATACTTGCGCATTCTCTTAAATATTTGGCTAAGAGATCAGATTAAATATTAATTCTGTTGTATTTCGCAGAACGAGTGTGTCATCGAGCCTCCCTCGTTAGCCGTGACGCCCGAACCGAAGACAACGACCGTAGCGGACTCCGAAGACATAATATTACAAACTGATATTAGCCAATGGTTGTTACTGAAAACGCCGGCGAAAGACGGACCAGAAGTGAGGGGTGGACATCCCGATGCACTTATCGTGCTAGCCACAAAAGCTACCAAAGGTAAGATTTTAGTAAATAGATACGAGTCTTGTCCACATTCTTTATATCGTACATTATTTACTATTGTTTCGTAGTCTATCTGTAACAGACTTTTTAATGTGATACTAGAGGGCCTAAACTATTTCTCAGTCTTTATATTATATAAAAAAAAATTCTCCAATCCGACTGGTAGTTACAGAAATAGGCGGGGTAAATATATATACAGAAATTATATAGGTTTATGTAAAAATATAGTTTTTTATTAAGAGTTATAGTTTTAGCTTACCCATAATGGTTGACAATAACATGTTCCCTATTGTCACAATAACATATCCTATAAATACTCAACACTAACAATGGTATAATCCATGAAATATTTATAGACTAATGAGTAATTTTTTCGCGTTTCTGATACTAAAATTAATATCATAAGAAATTTGTACATTAAAAATTATCAATTTCAAATTTAAAATATCTTTATTCACATAGAGACGCTTACACGTACTTATGAAAGACATAATTTTTATCATGTCATATAATAAGAGGATGCTACCGCATTGTTATATTGGTAGTTATATGAGTAGTCTTGACTAAGTTACATCGTTAGTAATATGTAGTAAGATTATTAAACATATTGTATTCGTAAGTTTATCTTTATTGTACCTTGGATGTATTAAAAACATTTGCATATCATTCAGTTCAGACTTACATTAGCAGTGTATAAGATCTAATTATATTATAGATTGATAAGCATGAAGGAATTTGGGGTAAAAAGTAGAGCATATTATTTATGTTCTTTGAGGAAGCATGTGTGACGAAATTATCATTTTCTTCCCTTCATTTTGATCAACATAATTAATTGGGTGTAAATATCATATGAAATATCTTCTAAGTCAAAACTTCTTCTAACATTGTCACTATTTTAACATAAGCATCTACTTGATAGATCCACAAGTATCTCGCAGTTAACATATAACTCTCATGCTTTCACTTTACAGAATCGGACGAGTGTAAGTGGTTGGCTCATTGTATGACTTGGGACTGAGAAAAGATGGTTTTGACTAATATTTTTTTATACAAAGCTTAGCTAATATTGCTGGAATTGACCTGATCTTTGATTGGCTATATCGTAAAACAATATACCTTAACACGGCTTTTACGCACTTAACGCCTGCGTTTGCACTGTCATAAAGCATGGAATGATATAATTACTCTCTTTGATTGATAATGAAAATATATAATAGTGATATTATAATGGATCGCACGAAAAAAAAATACGCTTTGGACATGTCCTAATTTTTGTTTGAAAATTTTATAATCACGTCAAGAAAGTTTTTAGCTTGCACTTGATAAGCATAGTCAGCTTGTGGTGTAGAACATGGCGTACTGTCTTTTGATTGACGATCTTTATAAAAGAAAACATCTTTTTTACTAAACAAAGAAACAAAATAACAACGTAGTACAATTTGTTAGTAATAATCATGCCTTACATCGAAGCTAACTAAGCTTAGACAATTTTTGCCTATAGATCTGCGCCACTTGATATAGTCTTAATCTGTTTAGATCGTTTGAAATATTCAACGCAAGATCCATTAAGGCGGGCATAAATGTAGTTTTTAATATAACCGACGATTATCTGAGACTCTACCTTATGACAAAAAATTTTGACCATTAAGACAATTTCTGTGGCGTAGGACATGAACTAAGAGGTAGAGAATAAACTGACCTTTCCCTTTGAAGTTAATATAATAATAAGGAGATTAACAAAACCTACACTCGTACTAGTAACAATATACCAATGAATGAATTATGTAGAGACATAACTCATAAGTTATCCTTATAAAATTATATGATACCGTAAAGAATTTTTAAAACCTACAGAAATCGGTTACATTTTACTCATATGAAAAAAATTAAACATGCAATAAATCATACCGCGTTCTGGTAAATAATTGTACTTTTTGAATAACGATGGGAATCTCTAAAAAGTGAATTGATAACATTTGCACAATTTTTCTTAAATATTTTTTTGCTATACTTTCGGTCTTATTTTGCCACTCTTCTTTAATACATATTAAGATTTTAAGCACCTTAGAAATGTAAAGGTATTGGTCAGTTTATTCTCTGCGACCGCACGGAGCTTGCGAGTTCGCGTATTGACGTGACGTCGTGCGCAGATTTCGCGTACCAGGAGGCGTTCCTCGCGACGTACCGCACGTGGGTCTCCCCCGGCGGACTAGTCGCGCGGCTGGTCAAGAGAGCGCATCATCTACGCGCAAGGACTCACGAGCTGAGATCGACGTTGGCGCTTTTGACGAGGATTGTCGCGGATCTCACGTAAGGATATCCAATGACGTTATTAGTTTTTCACCGATTTTAATAAAAGAGGAAGATTTCAATTCGGATGTTGTTATTTTTTAATGAACCGATTTTTAACACTCTCCTTTATCTGAAAGGGTATGCCTCAAAAATGGTCCCAAGATAAAATATAACTGAAAAAAATAAAATATAATGGAAAAATATGCTCCCGAAAGGACAGTTTTAAGGCGTTTGAAATCGGTTTTTGAAATTTTCTGTGAGAATAATCTTGTCACGAAGTCACCAGCATCGCATTTTATATGCAGCTCTTGCTGTACTGAAACAACTTATACCCCATCACTGGAAGGACAAAGGACGTACACACACCGACAGATAAAAAATAGAGTCAACCTGGCTGCCTGCAACTTGGATGGCTTTCCCTTTTTTTTTTCTATGACCTTTTAGCTGTGAAGTTGGCAATGTACATGAAATCGGATGTCGTGGATGTCTATAGGCGACTGTCACTTATCATTAGGTCAACCGTCTAATCGGTACTACCTTTATCTATAAAAAAAAATCATGTTACCCTACTTAATGTTTATTTAGTACTGAAAAAGTAAATCATATTTCTGACGAAGAGTAAAAAACGATAAAAGTAACTACATTCCATTGATTTTAAAGATATAAAGATGTATATGAACAACTGTACTAATAATGCTTCCATGTATATTGAGAATTGCATTTTGTCACAGGATGGCTGATTTGGATCGTCCATTAATGCAAGAGATTATGGAGTTCATCTATTGGTTGGTCGATGCGGAAGAACTGCCCATAGCGAAGGCGTTACGACAAATTCTAGTCGATAAACAAAAACAATTACATTTCCAACAAGTAAGTAAGACCGATCATTATTGTAAAGTATGCATGTATTGTACGGTCACGAAAAATGCAATGTAAAACGTTTCTAAAAATCAAATCTATGTTTTATAGTTTAACTGTTCATTTATAGGTCTATTAAATATTACGTATTAATTCGATTATTCTAGAATTATATATAAATCTGACATTCGTTTTGTGTTTTTGTATTTTTTAATCTCTTTAATTAAACTTTCTAAATGTTGGTAATTAAAAAAGGCGGTGCGCTCCTTACAGCTGAATCAGCGTCTTCTTTTCCTTGCTTTTCATATTGTCCGTCCGTAACTACTGTATACGGGAGTTACTAGCGATATCAAAGTAGAGCACTTGATGATCGATAGTGATTTTATTTATATAATTGAATAAGGGGCATGGTATTGATCAAATTTTCAAATAAATAAATATAATATTGTGGCAAGACGAGGCGCCTGATTAGCTGTACGCTCGCCGAACCCCGAGCGTCCCCCGCCATCCGTCTCACCCCTGACCGCGCCGTGTCCCCTAGGATGAACTTGCGTTGTGTCATTTATTATTTATCTTTCGATTAGGTTTACTCTTCTTCATATATTATCCACAGATATAACAGAACCACAGAACATTCTCCATTTTTAAAGTAACTCACCAGTCACCCTGTATGAGTTTTAATGAAAAATAATTTTTTATCTGAATTTCAGACCAACAACCGTTACGAATACGACACGCCGTGCTACGGTTCAGTATCACTACGCAGGGATACACTCCTAGATTTTAAGGCAACGGAACTGGCTGAACAGATGACACTATTAGATGCTGCTCTGTTCGTGCGAATCACGACTGCCGAAGTGTTATCATGGCCTAGAGAACAATCAGAAGAGAGTTCGCCAAATCTGACAAGGTTTACGGAGCACTTTAACAAGATGAGCTATTGGGCACGATCAAGGATACTCGAACAGGTTAGTATTATTAAATGTAACATACTTTTTGGTAGGTAAAACTGTAAATAATTGTGTAATGACATCTAAGGGACAAAATTCTAATTATTATGATGTCATAAAAAATTGCAATTATTTGTATTTTTAGTGACAATTCAATGATACTGATGCTGAAACTTTATATTTAAATGAAGTATTCTATCCATGTATATAGGTTTAATAGATACTGTGATTAATAATTTTACCAAATTCGTATTTCAAGAGATAAGATTGTTGGGTGCCTTGACAACCGTACTTGAAATATGTTGCGTTGCATAAATGCGACAATAATATATTTTTATTGTAATATAATAGATTTTAAACAATTACACTTAACCTCTTGAGCGTTGGCGATATACACGGTGATACCGAAAAAAATGTACCCGCTGAGTGTCTAAATTATTATTAAAACGAGTGAAGAATATTAAAAAAACTTGAAACAAAAAAAAAGTAAAAAAATTCGCCCAGACGATTCTAAATTGTATTGATATGAAATTTATGTCACAAAGTACTAACAAAACAAAATTCACTTAACTATTCATGTTAGGTTAATCGACTAAGTACAGTGTCGTAACAAGAATAATATTGAGTATTATTTATTACAGGAGGAGGCAAGAGAGAGGGAGAAATACGCCAGTAAGTTCCTTAAAGTGATGAAGGCTTTAAGAAAAATGAACAACTTCAACTCGTACCTAGCCTTAGTTTCTGCCTTGGATTCTCCGCCTGTAAGAAGACTGGGCTGGCCACGAGCCATCGTCGATACTCTCCATGACCATTGCGCTATAATAGATTCGTCGAAATCGTTCAGTGCATACAGAACAGCATTAGCGGAAACCCAGCCGCCTTGTATACCTTATATGTGAGTATTATGAACCCATATAGATTTTATAGATATAATAAAATAGTATTACATAATGCATACCATGTCGAAAGATATTTACCAAAAAATAATTTTTATTCTTAGAGTAAGAAAAATAAAGAAATAAGCCGTTTATATAAATACAGATAAACTTAAAAGTAGGTATGTGTTATCAATGTACAAAAATCATCTTTGGCAATAAAGGGTCCTGAGACAAATTAAAAGAAAAATATTTGCGACACTTGATATTAAAAAATAGTTGTAATAAGCTATTAACTCTACATGTCATTTTCATTGGGACTTACAATTAAATATAAAATTCATTTCTTGGGCTTATATTAGCCTTAATGATTTTATATATCTGAGAGAGTATACTTCCAAAATGGTTCCATAATCTAATTATCATATAACTCGGATCAGTAGTTTGTTTTTAAAATCAAAATAACGGGGAAGATATATTTCGAGAGTTCTCTTTTAAGGCTTTCAAAGTCGGTTTTTGTAATTTTCTATAAAAATAAACTTGTGTATATTAAATTTCACATATTTATTAACATTATTTGTAAAGAAAGATTTATTTATGTTAATAAATAAACTTTATTTTTACAGTGGTCTTGTTCTTCAAGATTTGACGTTTGTTCACATTGGGAACCCAGATCTGTTGCCAGACGGAAGTATTAATTTCACAAAGAGATGGCAACAGTACACAGTCATGGAGAGCATGAAGAGGTTTCATAAAGAGTGCGTAATTTTTCTGTTTTCATATTGTGTTTCTGTAATATTAATGAGAATGAAGTATAAGTTTACAAATAATAAAAAAATATTCTTATTTCATTTATTTCCTCTCCAAACATAATTATGATAATAAAACCAGTGGTTTGTGGTGGGCTAATTTGAAGTTAAGATATACACACAGAGATTTACAGATACACATGTTCACTTATATTTGACGTATATTATTATGTATTTTTTTGTATCTTACATGTCGTTTTTATTATTTTTTAAACCATTTATGAACAGATTTGTTATTATTTTTTTATTATAAATTCTACTTGTTTCATGTATCGTGTTTAATGTAATGTATCGTCAATATTTTATTTTTATTTGCAATTTAACTTATATATGTTTAACTTGCTGTCATCACATACTTTGGAATGACAACTGACTGTTGTTAACGATATCTCTTATGTTAATATTTAAAATTTTTGTTGTTCTGCTTTGTCATGCAATAGATAATCAAACGATAAAATGTATCTTAATGTGACACGTTCATCGCGTTCGTTCCAGCAGACAGTACAAGTTCAAGAAAAGCGAGCGCATACAGGCGATGTTCAACGGGTTCGACGACGTACTCAGCGAGGAGGCGATGTGGCAGGTCTCGGAGAGCATAAAGCCGCGCGGCGGGCGATCGCGGAACGCTTCCGCTCCTTCTCCGCCCGCGCCCGCTCTCGCCCCCGCGCCCGCGCCTGCTCATGCGCAAACCGCCGCCTGAGCGATCCCACTCTAAGGTACATATTATAATTCGTCGTATTTATAACTGGCGTTGACGATACATATAACCCGTAGGAGTACCACTCTTCTCACTAATGCACACAAAAGTATAATAACGGCGTCCAGTAGACAAGTATACGGTACACGCCGCCGCGCGGTCTCAGTGCATATTGGAGAACTTAGAATATCTTAGAAATATTTTATTAATTCTTAGAATTCCAGGTTTCTTAACAAAATAAGCATTTTACTAAACGTTAAAATATGTCTGTAGTATGTTATATGTATACTAGCGGACCCGTCCACGCGTTGCTGTGGCTAAGTTATACGTTAAATTGTTTAAAGTACACTATTAAATAAAATTAAATTTGCGAATAAAGATGTATGTTATAGCCGGTATAAAAATCCACCGATTGATTTTTTGTTTGTTTTTCTGCTCCGCCCATTGTTGAGGTTAGATTTATATGGTAGAGCTAGTTAGCTAAAGTCTGCATAAAAAAGTTTGCATTACTTTTAGGTTTGAATGGCCATCCCTTCCCATTTCTTTTCCACTCCTTTCCTCTTCTAATCCTTAATAAGTTCTCGACCCGTTCTATCTACTAAACCTATTTTATTTAATTTCCCAGTTAGACAACGCACACGCAACTCTCCGGATGTTGTGCGTGTCCATAAGCAACGGGATCACGCAACATTAACCGTCTGCTTGTTTGTTATTCTTTCCACAAAAAACTATACTCATTCGAAGTTAAAGTTTGGCATAAAAATCGTGTTTGTTATCGACTTACTGGTAATTTCTGTCTTTTTACAACATGTAAACTTTTTATTCTAATTATAAATATTTTATTTTCAGGTAAAAATTCAATCCAAAGAATATAGAAGGTGCCTACTGTATGAAGAGCGCCTTCGACTAAAATGTGAGAAATTAACGCGCAAGGAATTGTATTAAAATTAGATGAATATTGTGATTATCTGTCCTAATATGGCCTAATTATCTTTAGTGTTTTGTGAATAAATATGCTACTTCTCAACTGTGATCGATGCGAAGGGCGAATGTGATGGGCGACATGATCCGAACAAGAAAAAAAACAACACGCTTATAACACGAAATATTTAACCAAATGAAACAAAAAAATATACAAAATACAGGTAGTGTTGTTAATCCATTCACACTTCGAAAATAGTATTTGAAAGTTACTGTCTTTACATATCAACACGTGACTTGAATAGATTACTACTGCAATAAATTATTCGATACACAAAATCTACTTACGTAGCGGTTTCTCGATATTCTTGTTGTCGTCACTTGCCATTGATGTCAGTATTTATATATGTATATCATATTATTTATGATATTAAGCTATGAATTTTGAATGTTGGTACTACATCATAATACATCGAATTAGTGGAGTACTTTTGAATTCGTTACTATTATAGCGGCTTAATGGCATTGATATTTAATCGAGTATTTAGGTAATTGGTGTCTTTGCGTGAAGCGGTGTGTTTATTAAATAGTCACTATGGTACTATGGATTATCATATATTGCGTATAATGGACTACTCGATGACAGTTGAGTTTCAAATTGATCATAGAAAACCTAATATAACTCTATTGCAATAAACCAAACATATCAATGCTGAAAAGTGCCAAACAAAAAACTAAGTCCCAATATCACTAACACCGCTGCCAATATGGCCTTAATGCTTATAGATAAAGTACAAGTTATTGGTATTTATGGGGTGTTTAATTTGAATGAAATTTGATGGAGACAATAAGTCGTTGAGCCGTTATACGCGTTTGATACATCAGTTTTTTATAGTGTTTAGCTAATAACACGTTTTTAAAGTGATGCTATAGGACATTGAACAGTTATTTTCTTTTTGCATTAATATTAAATTTAGGACAAAATTTTACTTGTTTCGAAATATATTAATGCAATTTTCAAATTACGTGATGTAATGATTCGTTTTGTGGTATTTTTGAGTGGTCCCTGACAGATGGACTCTGTCGGCCCCATACGAATATTCAATGCTAGTATTAATAATATTACGTAATCAGTGATAAAATTTATCAAGCGGATGTTTTGAACTGGCTAAGTATTTCGATATGCGCTTAAATAGAAGCGCTATTAAGTTGAACTATAACTTATATCGTATCGCCATATTATTCTCATCGTGGTGGGCAATATTTTTATGCAATTTCGCGAATATTTTAAAATTCGAAACGCGTACGGTTATTTTTGATAGTCAGAATGTTATATTTTTCTTATGGAATGCCGCCTACAAGGTGGCGTGCGATTTATGAAAAATCATACTTTTGAGATCTAAACTTATATGAATAGTGGGTCACAGTTTGTGTCATTTTAAATTTATAACTTAAGCTTTAGATTTCAATACTTGCTCTTAGATAGCGTCAAGTCGTAATCGTAATCGATATAAGATTTACTTTTCGTGAGTCTCAATCAAATTTTGGTGATAGACGTTTTGAAGGTAAAATCAATATTAAAAATAGAAAAAAAAATTATTGAGCGTTTGTTTGCCTTGAGACGAACAGGCCTTATATGGAATAGCAATAAAATTTTCGATTGTTGGTAGATTTGCTGCACAATTTGTGATACTACTCATTTAGAGTGTTGCTTACTACTCAGTTGACGTCCTCTATCCATAGACAATTATATTAGGCGAATGTTAGCGCTAGCAGTAAGCTCGATAGAGACCCGAACGGGCGTTTTTCGCTTCATAACGGGTGCGATGTTGTCCCTACAAATATGTATAACTTTATCTACGAACAAATGTTATTTTCTACAATAACTAAGTATATACACCTCTGTTGGGACAATATCCGTCGGTGAATAGTATATTTAGTACGATTGTTTGTTGTTTTAATACGGCTGTCATGTACAAAATGTCTTTTCACACTCATCGCATTTACAATGAAACGACACCTCTCGATCAGTGTGAAAAGGAAGCGTATTCGAGAATGACGTATTTAATAAAAATAGATATATACAATTTGTCATTTTCTCACGTTATTAGGGTTTTATGCTATCAACTGGCAGTGTAGTACGAGTAATTGGGCATGGGCCATTTCACTGATTTTTCACTTGCTATCGGTTATATAACGTTGTAATTGCCTACAACGACAACGTTATATAACAGAGAGCAAGTGAAGAATCAGTGAAATTGCGCATGCCTAGTAATGTATTTGCGACGATCTGATAGTTCGTTTCTATGGTAACGGGGCGGTCGTAGCCCCATGCAATAATTAACTAGACCAATATTTAGAATGTTTTACAGTGCTTTACACAAACTTTTTGCTGGTAATGCAATTTGTACGAAGTGACATTTGAATGTGTTTTAAGTTTGGTAGTATACGTTACCATTTGTGTTGTATAATAAATAGTATTGGGTTACTAATACTTTTTAACAGTTGGTATAATTATTATAAAATGGAATGTATTAAAGACTGCCTAAATTAATTATTAATCAACATATTTGA
This sequence comes from Graphium colonna, assembly GCA_025505425.1. NCBI lineage: Eukaryota > Metazoa > Arthropoda > Insecta > Lepidoptera > Papilionidae > Graphium > Graphium colonna. Next base: position 2,247,224 of record JAOCPS010000023.1, on the reverse strand, counting down.
TGTATAAATTAGTGAAACAAACTTGTTTAAATGTTTCATTATACTGCAAAGTACATATAATGGCATACTTAGTGTCGTCGCCTATTGCAATTTAGAATGATTATTTTTATTTATATACCACGATAGTACATTTATTTATCATTTTTGAGGCAAAGAAACTGCGTACATATATTTGTTGTATCCGCAACTTCAGTATTATATTATAGAAAGGCCATAATGTATGAAGTGGATTTTTTTTGTTTATTATGATCGACTGTTTTGCGTTTAACATGATACTGTTTATTATTTTAGCTGTAAGTATTTTAATGCATTGATTACATTAGATTGTACATTATGTTTAATCCATAAATCACACTGTATCTGAATTGCATGCATGTACAGTTTACATTTTGTGTGTCAAGTTTTTTTTTTGTAATTATTTTGTAATATAAATATAGCACGTTATTTACAAATATGTTGTGTTTATTTCTATATACAGTTTTGGCATTAAATCGATATCGGTAACGGAGGAAATTCCAACGATATTTATGCCTATTAAAAACCTATACGACGGGAACTGCTAAGTATGAAATGCGTTTATAAATAATGAAGCCAACGTATTCTCTTTACTTCTCTTAAGAAGGTAGAGTGGAAGCTCCGTTTTCCTCCGTTTAGAGGTTAAGTCCTCGAACAGGCACAAGTCACCGGGCTTCCCAGGGTATCCAATGATGGGCTGCGACAGTTTATTTGAGCCAGCAGCATTTAGATGACTGTGCGCTCTGGTTATATCCGGTATACCTATTTTTTTTAAACTTACTCTTATGATAAGATCTACGTCTTGTGTTACAAGGGTAATTTACAAACATATATTACACCTGGATAAACACCCAAATCCGAAACTGTATTTTCAGGCCATACAAACATATGTTCCAGGCTGAAATCGAACCCAACAGCCGCAGCCAACATATTAGCTACTGCGCCAACCGGTCATCGACCTATTAGGAGGCATTTGATTCAAAGTATATATATTAGGCATATTAAGAAGGTCACAAACTCGTATTGACTCCAGTTTCAAGTTAATCTACACACGCAGCAACGGTTAATAATGAAAATTCGTTAAGGCCTGCCGAGCAAATATGTTTTCCGTATTGTTTTTAAGATACGGATTTCGCTTCCGTCTGGATGCTTTGCTTGCATACAAAATGTTTCACAAGGCACAAGTCCAGTATTTTATCCTAGAACAAGCTGGTTTTTTGTATCAATTTCTCACCATATTCTAAAATTGTAATTGAAAATCAACCGTATGTATGCAGCAGGCCTTAATCGAAAAGTTTCAGCGTGTTGTTTTAATTAGCACGCCATCTAGCGGCTTGGCTTAAGAGAATCTAAGTATTTGTTACTATGCTCTACCCATTAATAATATATAAATAAATTGTGAATATTTTCCAAGAAAAAATATTTTCGTACCATGCGATTACAGGAAGTTATCCCCTATATTGCACTGGAAGACGTATTATGTCAATAACGTAACCACTGTCGCCTGGACCACACCCACCTTTCAGCATTTATAAAGTTGGCATAAAATAAAGTATGCATGACTTTTGGGGATGCCGGATGGCCATGTCTACCCTTTTCTTTTCCCACTCGTAACCCTCAAATCTTTAATCCCGACCCATCCTATCCAATAAACCTATTGTATCCAATTTCCCTGGTTGACAACTCTCCGGATGTTGCGTGTGTCCATGGGCGATGGGATTATCATCAGGTGAACCGTCTGCTCGTTTGCTTTCCTTTCCATAAAAAAAAACAGTCCCGACTGTAGCGATATTGCATCGCGTCTGTATCGATACCGTACCGCAATTTTCGCGATGAAGCACTGTAATAACGTGGCCATGGTTGATTGGGATATATACCGATAGGAAAAACGGAAAAAATATGGTAAAATATTAAGCAGGTAGATTTAAAACGTATCTATGGGTCAAATAAAGGAGGTTAGATATTAAAGTATTTTAATCGTCTTAACAAAAAGAAGTTGTTAATAATATATCTGTATACTTGCTGTATTGTAGGAAATCTTATTTTGATTAAAACATAAATTTGTATGTTGGTCAGTAGCGTACCTAGGTAGCTAGAACCAAGGGCCCCGGTGCAAAAAAGCCTTGGGACCCTAACGAAACTGTTCAGACTTCATCCAGTCAAAATATAAATACATATAAATAATTCTAAAATGTGCCGCTATTTTATGATCAGCTCTCTACCAGGCACTACAGGCATAGCTAAACTATTTACTACATCTACATATGATTACAAATATCTTGGATAGCTCATCCATCATCTCATTAGAGACCGTCTTGTTTCTACAAGTGAAGAGTTAAGAAATATAAAGTACCAAAAGTTTTGTAAACGATCATAAAGACTGAAAACAATTTTATAAAGATTAGTTATGTACATAGGCAAAAATATACCAACTCAGTCCCACTTTAGGGAAGTGGATTTACAACCTACATCTGTTATGCCAGTTTTAGAACGCTATTCTGTATTCATCACACGATTAAATCTTTTGAGTCCCAGCCCGCTGCGTTCCGTGGCTTTTTGACAAACCAAAAAAAACCAAGTTTGCGCACCGTAGGTTAAGATTGTTGTTTAGACTGAGGTTTAGATTTAGGATTAGATTGCGTTTCAGCGATAATGGAAGGTCGTTTGAAAAGATAACGACTAGGTTTTTCAAGCATCTTCTCTTAGTGTCCAAAAGATGGATAAATTTTTAAAAACAGTACAAAAACGACATGGATAAAATTCTGCTGGTGGTAACATGTTTTCACAGCTTTTGCTTCACTTCTACGGCTGCGCTTGTCTGGGGAAGTACCACCGTTCTTTATAACGTCGACAAAAAATAAAGTATGCATGAATTTTGGGGATGCCGGATGGCCATGTCTACGCTTTTCTTTTCCAACTTCTATCTCATCCAAATCTTTAAATCCGACCCTGTCCTGCCCAATAAGCCTATTCTATCCAAATTCCCAGGTTAACGGCAACTCTCCGGATGTTGGGTGTGTCCATGGGCGACGGGATCATTTACCATCAGGTGAACCGTCTACTCGTTTGTCTCCCGTTCCTTAAAAAAATCATACTGACACACTGACGAAACAAAAACACAGTCTATGAATGCCCATGTGCATGTCAGTTAAAAAAATAATCAAAAGCTCCTTGTGCGGTGCCCTAAGTGAATAAAAATAAAAGAATTTCGATTGCTTCACAGTCTGTTTGAAAGAGTGCAGGCGTGCGAAATTTTATAAAAAAAATGCGCGGTAATGTTTGATTGATTTATATGAATTTTGGGATTCATTGTTGGTTCTAGACCTTAACCGTGGATCATATAATAAGAATAGGGTTGTTAAATAATGTGGCCGCGAGCAAAATTCATAAAATATCCACCTTGCGTCCGCAGTGGACGCGCTCTGGTCTACCTAAGTGGGTTATTTGCTATCGTACGATAAAATATAGTTTACGTTTTATATTAATTTTAGTATCATTAACGTATAAACTTCCTTATGTAATCAGGAAAACTACTAAACGCAATGCATTTAAGTATAACATAAAAAACTATACCTGGCTAAGCTGGTAGTCATCAAATCATTAGTTATCGTATTTTTCGGTC
>JAOCPS010000023.1:2192203-2204453 GCA_025505425.1 Graphium colonna | reverse complement strand
GTGTGTGTGTGTGTGTGTGTGTGTGTGTGTGTGTGTGTGTGTGTGTGTGTGTGTGTGTGTAATCATAATTAAAATGTATACCCATATAATTATTTTCTTAATACCTCGAAGAGAACCTAAAAATAATATTCTTATAATAAGGAACTTCGTTCCTATACGGTGTCCTACGACACCTAGCACTCGGTACCGATACTCGATTGTCACCATATTTATGTAATTTGGGCCCAAATTTTTCAGTACATGAAAAAAAACTTGGCGGCTGCTTTACTTTGATTAAAAAAGTATATAATAATAATATGCATAGAAACAGCTACGTATATTAATTAGATATAATGACATTAGCAAACTACAATAATAATAATAAATAAAAAAAAAATATTATTACTGTTTACTAATTTACTTTTTTATTTGTTACTACATAAAAAAATAATAAACAATAGATATCTAAAAAAATATTGATTAATCAATAAAAAAAAATATTATGTAAATATATAAAGAAACAAACAGTCATCCACCGTAGACTATACATTGCATATTATATAGCCGTCATACGTAGACTATTTTGCAGCTAAGGTACACCTCCGCAACGCCCCATAAGAAATTTCGTTGCAAAAAACAAATGAATTTTTAATCACGAATACTATGCATCATACTCGTATATAATTCTAAGGCTATTTTCATTGTTTCAGATGTGACGGTGACACCACTACTTCATAATCCATGGTCACAAAAAATACCTGCACTCGTTATGGGTGTCTTAAAGGACAATTAAAGTGTACAGTTCGAGTGGAATTTTGACATTATAAATGGTACGGTGAAACACAATTCAACACAATGGGAAGGCGCCGTTGGAGGATTGTAATTATTGCTGCATATCTCCTTTTCATCATTAAAGATACGCAATGTCAAGGTATGTAAATAATAAAAAAAATTAAGATATAACGCTATCTCTAATATTTTGATTACAAAAATCGTATTGTCATATAAACAAAAAGCATTGATATAGTTAACTTGACATTTAAGACTCCTCTCCTGATTGTAGTTTAATAGTTTTCACATTGAAATCTCTTGACAAGTTAACCGCTTGCGTAGTTAACATTATAAAGTCTTAAAATATGTATATTTTGTAAGGCACGCTTGAAATTTACAATTAAAAGTGTTTTTACTGTATATAACCATTGTACAATGTTTTTAGTTCGTCTTTAGATAATATTAACAATGACATGTTCTTTGAAATTTGCTATTAATATTTAAAAGTCTTAGGTGTAAATTTGTTTACAGGCAGATTTCGTAAAAAATATCAGACTACGGTATTAATAATAAAATATTTAAAAAGTATTTACGAGTAAAAACAACAGCCGCAACTTGGCTCCCGATTTCAATGAAACACGAACTTAGTGCATTTTTAATGAATACAGGGGACGAATTAATTCGAATTTAAAGGCAAAATAAAAATGTCATGCCCAATGTGGGCGGACGACATCGGGTGTAGCCGCCCACATGTGCCGACTAACTGGCGCTCTATTTATTATTCAGAACCAAGTTACGAACACCGACCGCCTGTGATCGCTATTAGGGCCTATTCACATCGCATCTGTGTTAGAAAGATGCGATGGCTTCATTAGAGGTATTATTTTTTGTTGTAGATACATAATAACGCTAAAATAACGAGTTATCCTCCCTCAGTTAAGTTTAGGCAAGCGATTTTAATTTTTAATAACTGCCTACAGTTAAATGGTCTATATTCATAAAATGAAATTTATGTCTGTATTCATAAAATAAAATTTATTTCAAATTAAAAGTGTAATAGAGATATTGTCAAAATTTTGTAAAGAAATAATGTACCATACTCGGTCTCAATGCTTCTTTACGTTAACTGCCTTGGCTATTTATTTTCGCTCATGCTCCAAGCCCCTATAAATTGCTGTAAGCCGTCACAGAAGTTTGGTTCAAGTGTTTCTTTAGAAATATTTAAGAAAACTTGGCATATATATTTCAAGAGATATGAATATGTACTTATGTTTTAACTTCAATAAAGTTAAAAATAAGTACATATTCATTCATTCATAAATTTAGGTTTGTTTTGATTTGAATATGAAAGTTTTATTTTCGGAACTTAATACATAAAAATAATTCATAATTTGTGACCGGTGAGATCGATATATATTTTATTGAATTTTATAATATACTACTAGTAAAAATAACTTCTATCATTGGCAAAAGTGGCAGTAAAGTTTTCTGGTTAAATACAGCATCGTTACGATAGCATTATACCGAAAAAAAAACTATTTAACAGTTATTTCTGTCCAAAGTAATCCCAAGAAATTACCACTCTTAATTACTGAATTGTTGCATAATGTTATTATAAAGCGTTGATATAACATTTAAATTAACTTCAGAAATTTTACTATAAATTAAACAGGTATCAATATGAGACAATTTCCTATTTCTGTTATATGCTTCCATACACGTGCATGATTCCAAGACATGTTAATTATTTTTTTTTTTTTGTTAACTGCCTTTTGCAGAAAATTTTCAAGAGCTTTGATATTGTTTTAGGTTGAGAGCTATCACTGTTAAATCCGAAACTATCTTGATCACATACTTAATAACGAATATGTTGCGATAATAAACACATATTAAAAAAATACAGTTTCAAGGATACTAAAAAGAATTATATAAAATAATATGAAGAATGTTTTTGCACCGACGCCAAAGTTAACGCTTTTAACGATGTTTTAATATAATATAATTAATTGTTCAAAGTGAAATATGCGCAATTGTAAATAATCTTTCATTCGAATAAAGTTGCGATAAACCTCACTATCATATTTAGTTTTGAAATTATTGTAATAACTGAAAATGGGCACAGCTTAGGCTATTTAATTCTTATTAAGTGGACGAGTAATGGCCGCAAAAATAGCATTAATTAAAACATTGTACAAATGTAGGCCCTTTACGTCAAATTAGCAAACATGTTGTCATTGTTCTACTTTTGATACGACTGCGTTATGGTCAGTGACTTCATAAATTAATTTCAATTGCATCACGTATTCAAGTAAATGCTAGTTTAACTATGCTCAAGATGAACGCGAAATAAAAAGTTAACCAATTTCTACCATGTGTTGGCTACCGCATCTTTTAAATGTATTTGATGAAAAAATTGTGTACTTTCACAGTTATTCTGCTATCACTCTCTGGCAATAAATCTAATGTATATTGAGTACATCAAGTGATGTACTCGATGTCAACTTTTTTTTATTTAACTACGCCTTTACAAGTCCGTTTGATTTCTTGAGCCTTTATAAAATGTGTAGGTCTCGTAGCGTATTATTGCGTTTATTAGGAGGAATTCAAAAACATTTGAAAATTGTCTTAGCGCAGTTTCTTTTTATGAATTTCAAAAGTTACCTACAAACGGAGACTAACCGCTCCGTATATATGTAACTTTTAAAATTAAAAAAAAACTGATGTATGTTCATTAAAAGCCAAGGATATTTGTTTAGGTAAAAGTTTTTGACAAACTTTAAGAAAAACCAACCTAGTTATTATGTAACCGAATACGTAACATTAGCAAACATTTATTGAATATTTTTTTACAGATGAAAATGACTTCTACTATACACCAGTGGAAAGAAGTTTTGCTCAAGTTCAGCCATCTTTATTCACAAATACAAGGCCGTCGTCATTTTTCGAACATGGTGATAATTTTAGGGTATCATCTATTAGTCAACAACCGCTACATAATAGCGGGCAAGTGCGCTTCCCAAGCCCCAGTTATAATCAAAATCCATCACCATTCCAATTACCTACAGGCAGAAGTCAATCTGGTACTCAATACTACATGAATCAACCAGAATTTAGCATACCACAACGACAAAGGTTTCAGCCATCATTACCATACAATTATAAAACTGTACATCCAGCTTCAACGAAGAGACCGGATGTCAGTCAAATCCATTCCGTAGCATACCAAAATGATCCTACAAAACAAGAGACCTTCTTGGGCCAAATAACAATAAATAACCCTGATATTGATTATTTACAAAATAATAGATTTAAAACTCTTCCATTTGATGGAAATAGCTTAAAGAGTAATGGGCAAAGCGGTCATATCACTCATGATGAGGATATTGAGAGCAACAACCAAGACTTATTTGACCAACATAGAGTTACCACCTACAACCCGAACAGCTTTAAATTGAAACAAAAAGGAAATGTTAAACCAAATAATTCTCGATATTCACATATTAATACTCCTGTAACTGCTGGAAAAACAAATGTACTTTATCTCGGAGAGTCAAGCAATAAATCTAACATATTTACGAACAAACACTCTTATGATGGTTCTTCCACTGAGTATAAATCGCTTTTAGACATAGAACCTTTACTTGAAGATGATATCAGTGATTTAAGTTCTTTTAGGGAATTAATGAAACAAAACCATAATTCCTTTGACGTACAAGTCATTAAAGCTAAAAATAGAACTGAAGGGGATTTACCAAATGATAGCAGAGCAGACGCTAGTTTTTTGAATCATGACAATATATCCAAAGATTTGTTAAAATTGTCGTCTCCAAATAAAGATATAAATAGACCACAGATATCTTCATCGACCACTCTAACTTCCACTGACATTTCAAATGAGGATGAAAGTGAAGAAATAGACGATGAAGGAGAATACGTCGAATACTATGATGAGCCTGAAAATATTGATAACGCTGATATAAAAACCACTACCACACCTGTACCTGCGCCGTCTACGGAACAAGTAACGAACATATATGACGATTATGATGCTACTGAAACGGAACCAGAAAAAGAGGCAGATGAAGAAATCAAAAATTCTACAAAAGCTTTCGATGTTCTTGTAATGAAACCTGTTAGTAAAATGGTAAACGATGACAATTTTAAAGAATTTGTTGATACAACCGTAATAGATCAGCCTGACAGCGAATCTAATAATGCTACTGCACCTAATCTTAAAGTTTACTCAAGTGAAGATGTGTCATCCATTGAAACTCCGTCAATTTTGGGCCAGGAAGTAGTGTCTGTTGTAACAACTAAAAGTGTTGTGAATGGAACTATATCTATTCCTGATGTAACATATCCTCCAAGCACTGCTAAACCTCAAAAAAAGAGTTCAGCTGACCCTTCAAACGATCAAAACATTGAAGGTCTCCCTCCAGTTACAACTGAAAACTGGATAGTTGTTGCTTCAGTACAAACTAGTCGTAGTGTATCGGGAGCTCGATTTTTGCCATTTCCAACAGTAGAACAGGAAGAGAAAAAACAAGTTTTAACAGACGAAAAAGAAGATGATGAATCTGTTACAAATAGTGATAATCTTGATCAACGTAGTCTTATTAATAGCTCATCATCTACTGAAAATATTAATGATAAATTAGATAGTATACAATCCGAATTGTCTAGCAGTGTGTTGTCAGGTAATTTAAATAGTGAAAATAAAAATATTGAACTAATAACTGAAAATACAACAGAAAAAATGAATTCTTCTTCTAAAAATACTCACTCTTCTACAACACCAACATCTCTGAATGTGTTTTCATTAAAAAGTACTCAATCTCTTTCTACAACGGAACGTTTACCCCCAGAACCATTACCTGTATTAATAAAGAAGTTCACGCCTCGTGTAATGTCTTCAACTACTGCAAAACCTAGAAAGAAACCGTCATTCGTTACTGTCATGGACGACCTTGCTGGATTTTTACCTCCGGGTTATAAACCAAAACTTTCATTTAAAGATAAGCGTACCAGTACGACTACAACAACTACTACAACAACTTCTACTACTACTACCACCACAACTACTCCGGCTCCCACGATTTCTTCAACACAAACTTCTATTATCAATGGAACACAGGCAAGGTCTTCTGGTATAAGCTCAAAAAATAAAGTTATTATACTTGATGTCAAATCACTACTTCCTAAAGAATATAAACCGAAAGAAAATAAACCGCAAGAGGAAGTGGTTAAAAAAATTGAAAAGGACGAACTCAGTAAACTTCTTCCCCCCGGATACAAGCCTCCTGAAACATCATCGCCTTCAAGCGGCATTTTTGATAAAGTCGAAAAATTGGATATTTCATCGTTTCTTCCAAAAGATTTTAATTTGACTAAAACATCACCTGCCACATCTACAGAAGCTTCTAAGACTAAATTAGCATTTAACGCAGTACCTGTTGATTTATCTGCCCTTCTACCCGCAAATTATAAACCGAACAGCAGTGAAACCGAAACCAATGAAAACCTAATAAATAAAATTAAAATAGCTGACGTAACTAACTTATTACCTCCTGGTTTCAAATTGAATTCATCCGAAGATTCTACACAATCCAGTGATATTTCTACAACTGCAAAGGCTCCAGGTGGAATAAAGTTAGTCTTTCCTTCAAGACCTGGTGGAAAATCCACGCGGAAAACTACTCCAAAACCGAAAGAAATGGGTCCCAGTCCAGTGACTCCAAAGATTCAAAAGGGCTGGCCAACGAGGTAATGCTCATTTTTTTCATTGAAAATTATGTCTAAAAAATATTTAAAACACTATTTCTAACATACACATGTATAAAACATATGTATTTTTGCCATTTTTGTTAAATTTGCATACTGTAAATAAAAAAAGAAGTTTTCATTTGTACTTTCGTCCCAAACACAAAAAAATCTGCAATTATTGTCAAAAATTTAGTTACATACTAAATATACTTCATAATCTATCATTTTACTTTCTGTATATTACAGGGCTTCCACGGAATTTACTGGCTGGCCATCTCCATCTACTACCCCGTTCTCAATTGAAAAACTTTTAGAGGCTCAAAGAAATGCCACTGCTACAACTCCATATAGTATCATGAGTACCGAATCGACGACAAGACGAATAACGACAACGACTACCACGACTGTAGCACCGCCACCACCTACCACGCCTGGTGTTTGCAGACACGAATGTGACATAGCAGCGACAATTAAGATTGTTGCAGGTAGAGTTATAAAAACTTATTGAAACGAAAATATTTGGGGAAACCCGTGTGTTGTACCGTATAGTACATCATACTACCGGTTTGACGGAAAGTATAGACCGCAGCTCAAAATCTTTTAAAATATAAAATAGTACAGTCTAATATTTAGTTAGATTCTGTCCCACGCGATAAGTTCTTTTTCATATATCTGGACAACTGACCTAAAGTGGTTATAGCACGATACTATTATGTTTTTTAAACACAAAAATATATTAATTAATTTTGGCCACTGCTACTAATGGTTATGCAAACCTATTGAAATTAAATTATAAAATGTACTTTACGCGATTTTATTGGACATAACCAAAAATGAATAAATATTTTATAATAATCATGCATCTGTATCTATACTTATATCTATATCTCTATTCTAGGGGTAAAATGGGTGCCTGAGCTGTTAGACCATCATACAGAAGAATGGCAGAAATTGGCTAAGGAAGTAAAAGAAGAGGTTATCAAGCTTTTTAATTATATTTTGCTAGCTTCTTCCCGCTCACGAATTTATGCCAAAATCTGTTCGATATTGTGTTAATATTTTTTACCATACAATTCCTTATTGATGACCATTTGGTCCAGACGTTGCTGAGATGTTGGCTACGGTGTTGCGGGACGTGGGTTCGATTCCCACGTGACTTTTAGCACAAAGTTTAGTTGTAACAATAATAGCAGCGTTTTTTATTACGTTTTTGAGTAACAAATATCTAAATGTTTAAACTATTACTGTTTCAAATTAGTTGGGATAAATAAAATACTTTTAATTTAAAAAAGATCAGAGTATTTGCTACTTATTAGTTGCTTCCACACTAACTTAACGTTTTTTCTTACATTTCAGTTAAATTCAGTCTACACAAAGTCAGATCTTTTAAGAAAATGGTACAAAGGCGTTCGCATCGATGGGTTCACTCAGGGATCTGTACTGGTCGACTACTTCATAGAATTAAATGATGTTGAAGAGAGAGTTGACACATTACAATTAAAACGATTATTCCACAAATCGCTTAATGAAGCTGAATCCGGATCTGTAGTTGAAGAGCAAATTGTGGAAGAAACATTTGATCCTGACGTGATGCTTGGCGATCAACCCGATGAAGAAAAAATGAAAAAGAGCAATGAAAAGATGACCAAGACTATCGATAAGTCTGCTGGAAAGTTAGAGATGGGAAAGTTTATAATGGATCCAGCTTATACAGAGTTTATTGGTACTTAATGCTTCTCAAAAATATTATTATTTTTTTCTATTTAAAAAAAATATATTATATTCTAGATATTAATGGTTCGAATTTACCTTATTGCAGTATTACCAAAACGGGGAGAACCTACTATTATTCTACCTGAAGAGGAACCGTTCCTTCCACAGTGGGGTATCGCAGTTATAGTGATTGCTATGGCTTCACTCCTTTTCGTTGTCATCTTCGGTGTGACCGTTGTATGTATCATTGTTCACAGCCTTTTTAAGACAGTTACTGCTAATAATTATATCAAGCTTTATAAAAGTACTTTATACGTCCATAAAAACATAAAGCTTTACGAGAATAACCCTTGACACGTGATATTTAAAAAACAGAAAACCTATTTGACAACCCAATTACGATTTACAGTGATCAATGACGGGATTTAATCGTCGTCTGTATTACATGTAACGAAAATAATTTTTGTTCTATGTTGTATTTCACAGCTCGTCAATCGTCAAAAAAGTGCAAAGGCCAAGCAACCAATACCTTTGAGTGAAGATATGTTACGAGAATTAGATAAAAGCCACATGGGAGGATTTGAAGATACACATCAAATGAAAGAACGTGACTTACCGTATCTTCCGTCTGGGAAGGTAACTTATAGTTATGTTAATTTTGTTAATTTGCTAAACATTCTACTGTTCAAATCAACAGCACCTAGGTATATTATGCTACTCAAATTGTGCATACCTAATAAAATTTTAAGTATTGATGATGTAAACTTCACAAAATTTTTGCAAATGAAATTGACCTAATGCAATTACATTTACTATTTGATAATTAATATTTTCCAGAGAATGTCAACAGCGTTCATAGAACAGCTTGCATATCCAAATCCTGGCGATTCGTGGAGATCAGAATGGACACCCCAACTGAACAAGTATATGCAACATTATACACCAGATTCCGGACGCGGCTCGCAATTGTACGGAGCTACTGGAAATGGATATGGGTACATAATAATCATATTAGTACATTCAATGTTTTAATTTAGCTTAATAACATAGTGTTATAATTACATCAAATATTTTTCGCAGTTACGGAGGATCACAGTTGTATGGACAGACAGGCGGAGGCTCTCAAGTATATGGGTACACCGGCGAGTATCCTCGTTCCCACTACTCGCGCCGTCGTTCCGACTACGATAGCAATTTCTAGAAGTATCTGGATATTTAACGAAAACTCACTAACTCAGACTTGACTATCTTGACAATACCATCCCTTTTTCAAGTAGGGCTTAGTGAAACATATTACCATATCTTCTAGAATTCCATTTGTTCATTAGCTACCCAACACCAGGTTGTGAAATTCATAATTTTATGAAGATTTTGTCTAATAACATGATAATTTTGTCGATACGACATCAGAATTTATTCGACTTCTACAATTTAAGCAGATTTACGATTTTTACATAGTCTAATATTTTTAGTAGCTTTTAGTCCGGCCTATTTAGGACTGCATATAGTGCCAATCGTGATACTTTGTTTGCTTTCGAAATTTTTACAATTGTAATTTTCTTTCCTGGCTTTTTTACTATATATTATCGGTTATCGATGTTTCCTTGTGATAGCAAAAATATTATTTAATAACAAAAGATGTATTACAATAAGGCAAGTGTAATGTTTACTGTCTTATAAATTATTGTTCATCATAATTGTAATACATACGACTGATTGCGGGTGTAAATAACGTAATATTAAATACTCACCCATACAAAATGGTACTTACGGTGAGGCGGTATTGTATTGTGTAGATATACCTCTGCATACCTATATTTGCTCAGAACCAGTAGAATTGATAGAAGGCAGTGTGTGTGCATGAAATGCGTATTGTGCCAAATATTAAAGCATAGAATTGTGTATATACGGTAAAATCATAAACTCTTTCGGTGTTGATGATACTTAATTTTTATTTTTGAGTGACTTACTGCCACTATTTTGTCACTCAAAAACCTTAGATAAAATTAAACAGTGCTAGGCTGTTTTGGATTGCTGTAAGCTGGTACATCTATCCGAAACACGATGGTGCAAACAAATTAAATATTGCGTGTGTTGGATAAAACTAATAAGAATTAATAAGAACTGTTTTATGAAATATGGTCAATTTAATTAGTGTGAATAAGATGTTCAAGATGACTGGAAGTAACGATACAAAATGAAGATTTTCGTTGTTTATGATTTGAAACTTTAGGTTTATGGATTATGTTATTATAAAAAATATAATTTCGATTGTAAATTCATATTATGTGAAAAATTATTGTATCAACAAACTAATATAGTTTTTAAATATGGATGCATGATTCTTGTATATAAATTTTTGTACATGTAGACCTATAATTTAATTGTAATCATAATTGACAAATAAATCTTTAAGATCCCTAATATAGATTACATTATACGCCTAATTATTGTAGTTTTATTTAATTATTAAATAACTATACTGTCTTTTCACCCTGTTTTTGTACAATAGACCTCAAAATTTTACATCAAAGATTGGCAGTAATTTATTTGCGTAATCTGCTTCCTAACATAAAAATATTCCTTTCTTTCTTAAAAAAAATGAAAAAAAAAATATATTTTTTATATATTTGATTGCCAGGTAAATATTATATCTTACGCATCGCATAGCACTCAGTTGCTTCTTATTCTCGCCGAGTTGATAAGCTTGATAAGTATTTTACTATTTAAAGGTGTTTTTATATACGTCGGAAGTTGAACTTTTATGTGTATTAACCTATTATGTACTCCTAAGAATCGCTTAAGACTGGCCGCACACATACGGAATCAGTTTTCCGAGTCGGATTTTTTTTAAACAAAAATAAATTTATATGAAGAAATTGGTAACTGACACAAAATAATCTTAATTAACAAATTGTTAAATGCATGCAACAAAATCTATTAAAAATATGTCTGTAGAGTCACCATTCTGACAGCTCCACATCCGTAGAAGCGATTTGCAAATGTGCTCGTTAGTATCGGTGAATTTGCAATTCGGATGTTCGTAGCAAATCATTTGCATTTCAAACACCAGGACTTGAGGTCCATCCTACAACCGCAATGTCTGACTGTCAAATGCGATTCCTGTTTTAATATTTATGCATGTACGTTAATATTGTAGTAATAACAAACAATTCATTGAATGATAGTACAGTAAAATGTCCTCGTCATGTCCTAGCTATGAATTGAATATATAAGAATATGCGATGAATATTAGTGTCCGAAACACAATTTATTGTGCAGTTAAAACTTCTGTGAGATTTCTGCACTAATCTTTAAAAGGAACTTTTTCAATATATAAAATAAGATGTTGATAACGATTGACATAATCGATTAATCATCTTTCCTATTTGAAAGCATCTCCATAACTTAAAAATGATTAATATATTAGGAATCCTCCGTAAATATATGCAACATACAAACGTGGTTTGACCAAAAGTTTATTGCGTTATCTATTAACCACTCACCACCTCTCATAAAAACTGAACTGATAACATATTAGGTTGGGGATATAGTTTATATGCAATTCATATAAAAATTCAAAACATTTAATTATATGTAGTTTATTCACATTCAAGTTAAGTATGTAGGTGTCATTTTATTCGATAACTTTTTGCCATTTTGTAGGTAGAGGCATGATCTAATTGCTATTTAGGACTTCTGATCGAATAAACTCAACAAGTTGTATTGGCAAATCTCTCGTGGTGTTAACCTGATACTGCCTAAAGAATTCCGTAAAGAATAAATGGATGAAAATCTGATGTGCAAGGTACTAACCTTACGACGCATGCATCCAAACTCTACATAATTCTTGTCTACCGTTATCATGATGAAAAACCACACCCCTTCTAGTGATTAGTTCCAGCCGCCTACTCTCAACTTCTTGCTTTAAATAAAACAACTTTACCAATTTTATCGCGGTTTATTTTTAAATTTTATCACCCGACGTTTCGAACTCTTTACAGCGTTCATGGTCACGGGTAGG
>JAOCPS010000023.1:2126671-2146990 GCA_025505425.1 Graphium colonna | reverse complement strand
CCTAGTGTTATCGGCCCTTACTTTGTAAACCGTAGGTCGTGGGTTCGAATACCGTGGAGGAACAATAACTTCGTGTTGTCATTTCTTCCTTGGATTAGGGCAATGCAGGCTGATCACCCGATTGCCTGAAAAGAAATATGATTTTTGCGTCAGATAGTCATGTAAAAAGTCGGTCCTGCTCCTGATCCCTTTCCGGTCGTGTCGGGCGTCCGTCCCATCGGGCTTTGAGAGTTAAGTCTCTGCGCGTACACTTGTGCACTATAATATGTCCTGCGCAGCTAGCTGATCTCCGAGTAGATTGGCCGCCGCGAGCGAAATTCGGCCAGGAAGGCTTTTATTTAAATAATATATGTGATTTTAGGAGTCAGCGTTCAAGACGTGCCTGCCGGGCTTCCCCGGGGCACCGTCGGCCATCAAGATCAGCAAATCGGTCGAAGGCGCGCACCTCTCGTGGGAGCCCCCGCAGGTGGCCGCGGAGGGCATCTTCGAGTACTCAGTATACCTGGCCGTCAGGTCCAATACGCAGCCCAAGGTAATGTTGCGTTTATATTTTGCCTCCCGTCTCCAAGAAAGGAGAAAATCCGAATTCCACCACACGTTCTAAACTGCAACTTCTCTACACTAATAACGCATTCGAGAACATGTTTCCATAAAATAATTTATGCTAATAGACTCGTCCACACGTTGCTGTGGCTTAGGTATATTTTAAAATACATTGTAGTAAACTGTTAAATACAGTGAAATTATTATTTACGAATAAAGACGGACAAGTTCTAGCTGGTATAAAAATACACCGGATTGGGATTTGATCTTAAGGCCAAATTTGAAAACATACAAACGACGTGATGCGTAATTTTTACATATTATGTATAAAGTGGAAAAGTTTGTTTGTTTGAATGCGATAATTTTATGAACTACTATTGGTCTGGATTGAAAAAAATATTTTAGTATTAGATAGCCTATTTATTGAGGGCTATATATATGGACGAATTTAGCCTTAGCGCCACACCTGCGTGCTATAAAAATGCCACCACTTTAAAAAAAATGCTTTTTTACAGACTTAAAGGGAGGTCGAATGGGGTTATAAGTTTCAGTTTATATATCTTTGTTATTTACCGTTTTATTGCCTAGTATGAATCAATTGCCAAAATTCTTTTTTTACTTGTATACATCCTCACAAGTAAAAAAAGAGTTTTGTAGTGTAATATGCCTAATAAAGTCCGAATTCATCATTCAATAAGGGTTCGAAGTCAAGAGAAGTTGTAATTTTTTAAATAGATCATTTACGAAGTTTGTTAGTTACATTGTCGAGTTTAGTAATAACAATAAATTTTCTCACAAGTTATGTTAATTTTTTTCCCTAAATCAATGTCTAGATCGTCCAGGAAAACATTAAAAATATTTAGTATGAAATGATGCAAATCTGATTATTGGATATCTGTGTTACTTTAACTATTTACGTTATTATATTTTTATATGCTTTAAATTTTGCTGCCCCCTGAATATTTTCCACCCTGGGCACTAGCCTCGACTTGCCCTAGTGTTAATGCGGGCCTGGCTATATAACATTTCGCTATGACCAGCTAGTGTAGATATAATTGTAGCATCGATTGATCGGTTAACAGGAGGCGCCCAAGTCCCAGTTGGCGTTCGTGCGCGTGTACTGCGGCAAGGCGAACACGTGCGTGGTGCCGGCGGCGTCGCTGGGCTCTGCGCACGTGGACTCGTCCACCAAGCCCGCCATCATCTTCCGCATCGCGGCGCGCAACGAGAAGGGCTACGGGCCCGCCACGCAGGTCAGGTGGCTGCAAGGTGAGTCATGACAATCTGCCCTGTCCGAGTCCATACATTTTTTTCTATTTGGCTATAAACAGATGTGATGGGTATATTTTTTGAGGTAGGGTGCTACGCCCAGTGGGGTAGATCTCTTTTTTTTGTGTATTCAGTCTATGTGCTGACTATCCTTGTCAAAAATGTCGTCTCTTTTTTAGTAGATGTGTAATTTGTGGCATAGTCAGTTGCCCCGCAAGTTGGTTTGGGTGCTTTAGAAGTCTTGCTTTGTATTTATCACCATAAAAAGCAATTTCTTCCTTCACTGTTGATACATCAAGGACTTGATGAGACTCTTGAAATCGTAACTTAATCACCTTTAAAAGTACTTAGTAAACCATTAATTAATTTATTTTTATTTATATCGTAGTACAGGATTGTTACCCTATCGTATGTAACTATGAAATTATCACCGTTAATTAGGACAAAGTAATTTATTTTTACTTACGCTACATAGGTGTAATAAGATAATTAGTTCACCGAAAACTTCTATCTCAGTTTACTACAGATACATGATTTAGGTATGACTGACGACCAAAGTCAGGATTTAACTGTGACTTAGAAGCGCTTGAGCTGTCGGTCTCGCCTCGACTATCTATTTCATACTGGGGGCGTATACGTACAAATTCTGGCGGGTACCCTGTTTCCCCGCAGTTCGCGATACAATTAATTGAACGTGTTTGTTTATTATGTATAGACAAAACGCGGTCACAAGCATTAGGCAAAGCAATTATCTTATTATATTATCTGTTTGTTTTTCAGTTTTTGGTGATTTTTGTTAAATTTACTTATAAAATGAGTGAAAAGGGAAGTTTGTTATCATTCCATAAAGGTGTTGCAACACACTTTCAAACAATTTAGAAAAATGTCAAAAACGAGCCCTGCGTGTCAGATTTATTATTCTGGTATATTGTACTTCACTGAGATGTGCAAAACGTATCGTATTTAATTATTTTGACAAAGTATTGTAGCTTAACTTGCAGAGCGCGTAAAACAATTATTGTATGGAAGTTTCCTCATGCCTAACTCGGTCGTCGTTAATAACTCAAAGACTATTAAAAATGTCAATCGTATAAAAATATCCCGGTTTTCCTTAGCCATTCACAAGTTTACTGAAGAAAAAAGATTCTTAAATATCTTCATATTTTCACCATAAATGCCATAACATCTTAAAAACTTCAAATGTTGTTTACTCAAGAGTAGGTTTCGCGTGATACACCTAATTGGTTTGACACGGGGGCAATGCCTAAGCCGTGAAGTTTTCGTAGCTCCAATGTGTATGATACTATGCCCTGAATTTAAGGTGCATATGGTCTTGTTTTCGCCTGTTAATTGCTGTTTAGAGCTATGAGCCTGCGATGATGCTAGGATACGCGTCTAGCGTCGTCGTACGTCTGATCGTATGAATTTCGATTTTAGAGACGTGTGTATGTGATCGATGACCGGTTAGCGTATAGCTAAGTTGTTGGCTCCAACGTCACAGGTCGTGGGTTCGATTCCAACTCGGAATAAATATTTATATGGATGATTGTTTAGGATCTGAACGGTTGTGTGTGTTTAGTACGTGCAATAATTCTAGGTTGGCACCATACAAGTCAACTCGGCCTTACAAATAGATTCGATTAGAGATAGATCGAAAGAAGTTAGATAGCTTTATATATAAACTTTGTAGTAAACTTGATTTTATTTTCCTAATTCGTCAAAAAATCATGTTGAACTGACCTCAAATAACTTGTAAACCTCAATCCACTTTGAAGTAGATTAACTCAAAGGTCTTACACATATATTTCAGTTCTTCGATGCCTTATCACATGTGGAAAGGGTGAAGATAATAAAGTTCATAATTTCTAGAACTACACGTTCTTTTTTCAATTATTCATATAAAATCCTCTCATGAGTTTCATATCTCGTTTATATGTGGAAAGAAACCTGTATATATGTGTTCTTTTTATTTTTCAGACATCAAATCGACGGGAGTAAAAAGAGCCGGCGAAGGGCGATTGGCAGGCGCCTCGCCCTCCAAGCAGCCTAAACAATTATTGCATTAAGTGTTAACTACAGTGGTATAATGAAGTTGTGACGTCTATTTACTATAAGCTAGTTTTAACGGATGTTATGGAACAATGCTGCCTTTGCGAATCGATACATTTTGTACATTATGTTACAGAAGAGAGAAGCTTTTAAAACAATTCCTTTATAAATGTCACTGTTGAAACTCAAAGATTTTACAAGTACATAATCTTATTATGAAAGTGTAACGATTGACTGACTGTATGATGTGTAAGTATAGAAATGATAGAAATGATTAGACTAAATATGCAATATTTTATCTACTATTATGTAATATAACGTACATATAATAAAATTGTTTTTGCAATATGTTTTTTCTTGACTTTCTCATCTTTAGATGGACTTTATAGTCCAATTACATTGGAAAAAAAATCGGACTATGAAATTATTGCTGAAATGCCTCCCCTTTTCACAATGTCGGCTAAGAATGGCTATTCAGACAATCTAGCTATGAAACCGTATTATTTTAAATATACCAGGAGACAAAAAAATAAAATCAATGTCAACTCACTACCTCCGGTTTGTAAATACCCTTGGTTTGATGCTAATAGGACACGACAGCAGTGCACTATACACAGAATCGAGGAAAGATTCGTTATGACACTCTATTTCGTAGTGTTTTGCCCTTCGCTATTCAACTTATATCCTTTTTTTTTAAGAAACATGAAATGTATAATATAATAATACACAATTTATTAAGCGTGGGCTCTATCCGCAATTTGAAATGGTCGAAACATTCAGAATGAAATGCGTCTCTAGGTCATAATTACGTCAGTCTGAGCAAAAAAACACAGTTTTAAATTTGGCTTTTAATACTTAATTATACATCATTATTGATTATACTATACACTTTGTTTCCTTTCTATAAAATGCTATCTATTCAAAACTTCGGTAGGCGTCCCAAAAAATCAAATAAAAATACAAATCATCTTTGTAACTTTCGTTTTATAGAAAATGTCCTATATTTAAGATATTTTGCATTTTATTATGATATTAAAGCAGTATCACTAAATTTTATATATGGACAAATTTATAATTTTTTTTTGTTCTGATATACATGGGTTCACCGACCGAGGCAGCCGTATTCTTGTACCAATAATTACTGCAACAAAAAACACAATTTATAAATTGTTTGTTAATTTTTAAATGCAGCTCAATTGAAGTGATAATTACCAATGTTGTAGTCCCGAATAGTTTGTACCAACCAATGACAATGTTGGAAAGATTGAGGTCGTCTAACATGATCTGTGCAACTCCCATAAAAACCTTCTTCCCTTCTATTCGACCATAATCACCCCACACTGTCACCTGTACAAAGGAAAAAGATTAGTCGAATAAATTGTTATCATTTTGACAAACATTCATCGACAAGCTGTGTATTAAGTTTTTCTAGGTTATGAGCGAACCTCACAGACGTCATATACAAACAATTTTAATTCGAAAATTGCAAGTTTTTTTTGTAAACCGTTCTCCAATTCACTTGAACACACACAAAAAATATCCATATATCGGCCCAGCAGTGCAGTGACATACACACACACACACACACACACACAATATATATACATGTGTTTGGCAATATTAAAATATTGAGCATTTATATGTCGTAGTCGAGCATTAACTTTTGATACATTATGACTTTCTAGAAGGGAGAACTGTGTAGAACGTAGAACTTCATTAAAAACGTTCCGCTCTGGTCTTGAGAAACCCTGTAGCATAAAATCTGAAAGTTGATTTCAGCTGGTATGTTTTTTTATGGCTTTGTTGTTTATCAATATTTTGCAGCAACTACCGTTTGTTAATAAAAAATAATGGTAACAGTTATTTGCACCCATTTTTATGGAAATATTATATAATATACTATGCTTTCCTAGCCTTATTATCAAAAAAATTGATGATGTAGATGTAAAAAAAAAGATATGCCCTTTTCCTAAATACTACATATTGGTCGCATCTAGTCCATTGGCGTACAACACAGCTACATAGTCATAACAACCAGTAGATTTAAATTATTTTGAGGTTATGAATTTTATTATTGATTTATTATTCGCCAAGTTAATGAATTGATCGCGTATAACAGTTAAGTGACTATAAAGTACATGAAGCTATAAGACTTTGAAGTACATAAGAATAATTTTGACGTTTTTTTACTTCTATTACATCAAGAAAAAATATCTGCTTTACTGAATACCACAGTTTATAAATATTTATAGCGCGGGAATAATTAAACGAGCTAAGTGGCCCAGTGCAATAAGTTCCTCTACTATATACCTACATATGTATTCGTAGACGCATGTGCATGATTTCGTTTACTCACAGCCCAATAGGAGAGTTATCCGACATGATAGAAGAATCTGAACAAATTTAAAATGTTCATACGAAGCATGGATCGTTTTACTTTTCAGCCTATTGGGTCATCAGTCAGTAATGTCGTAACCTTAATATAAATCTATATTAATGTTATAAAGCTAAAGATTTTGTTAGTTTCTTTGGTAAAATGCGCTAATCTCAGAAAATATCGCTCCAAATTGAAAAAAGTGTAGTGTTGGATGCTCCAAATTGAAAAAAAAAATTAGTGTTCATACCAAAGTTGTACTTAATAAATAGGCTTTGGGCTATACCACATCGGTATGTCAAATAGGAGCGGAGTATCAATAAAAACTGCAAAAACGGAAAAAAAATTACGCGGGTGACAGCACCAAACAGCTAGTAAACATTAATACCAGGTCATTGTACTTCAACTGGATTCGAACTCACAATCCCCGGAATGTAAAATAAGAGCCCAAAGAAATGGTCTAAAGAGTAAGGTATACAAGCTTTGTTTGACATATTGTTATGCAATGCTGATTAACAATAAAACGGTAAAAAAAATAATTTAGTATTAATCTGAAATTTTTTTGATACTTACTTGTAAAACGCACCCTTTGAAATTTTCCCTAAAAGTTAGAGTCTGCTGATAAAGCGGATCGAGGGTGCGCCGCGCGGAGCTCGTTTTTGCTTTTGCTATGCATTTTTTACCATTGACCAGGTAAACTTTGACATAGGGCGCTGGTAATGTGCGGCTGCCTTGCCGAGCTTGAAGTCCACGAGCTCGTATCACCTCGATCTAAAATCGAAAGCAATAAATCATTTTTACGCAACATAAGAAGGAACAAAGATTAACTAATAGGGGACGCTGTCATAGAATAGTATCATATCTATAATTACAATCATATTTGTAAAAACATGGCATTACAGGAATTGTGCAAGTGCAATTACAATAATTTAGGATAGAACATGTTTTTAAAAACAAGTCGGTTAATTTTAGATCATAAAAATTTATAGTCAAAATAATAATATGACACGAAGTGCTAAGGCAAAGCCACATACTCGTACATACAACAAATATGAAAAATAAAATATTTCGTCTGTGGTAATTAAGTGAGCCCCGATCGCCTCACATATAAGATGAAATGTAAAAATCGTATTACGTCTACTTTCCCTTTAGTCTAATGTTAAAACCAAGGCTGCAACATTCGTGAAACACATGAAACTGCTGCGTTGATTCACCACAATAAATTATTAACTTTGATAGGTTTTATCGTACCTCTAAGAAGCCTTTTTGATAGCACATGGAGAGTTGGACGTCGCCTAGAGTTGGAGCTCCCAAAAGTTGTCTGCCAACTAGCTGACCTGGCCCTAGTCCGTCGATGAAATCTGACAAACCGCCTCCGTCTGAACCAGATGCCCGCATCCCGGGAGACCATCTGATATGTTCAAATAATGAATGACACAAAAAATAATGATATCAAAGTTATAAACGTATCTGTTATATGCATAAAATATAACTCCGTGTTGTTCCTTGACGTGTTGTCGAAGAAAAGAATGAAAATCTAATGGACAAGGACAAAACATATACTAAGTTTTCTGTAAAAAAGGTTGACGTTTCATCATAGATACCCAGTTAAAACAAGTGATTTTGTGCACGAACATATAATTTGTTGTAGACGCTTCCATACAACTCTAGTTTTCCAGTTAAAGAAATTACATTAACGGCATGAAAATTTTTAACAATTCATTGTGAACTCAAATGAATCAACATAAAATAAAAATATAAAGATAACTTTATAATTGATCAACTAAGCATTTTCAAAATTTATAATTGTCGTTGAAAATGTTACCGGCTAATTTAAATTTCAGTTTAAACTTATTTACTCTATGAGTATTCACGACAAATAAACTATGCGAAGTTATTCGACCTAGGTCAAAGCCTAATTAATTTGTATTAAACCAGTTCTATTTTATTTTGTTTTGTATTTTACTGTCACCAATTATTTTATTATAAAATAAAATGTAGAAGTATAAGTGTACAAGTTGGTTTATTTTGGGTGTTTTATCGTCATCACTACTCAACATACCAGCTTCATAATACATACACGTTATTTTTTGTACACAAAAGCTGTAGGGTACCGTATGTCTAACAACAAAACACAATTCCTGAGGTATAGAAACAATACTTCTAGATTTTAGGCTGTCCCGTGCCCAGAGCAAATGTCGGTAGGACACTTTTTGCTTTAGGTAGACTTTTTATGTCTTCAAACTTCAGTCTTTAAATTTGAACGTTGATGTAGAACGACATCGCTCGACATTTTGCCATGTTTAAATTACTCTTGAGCACTGAATGAGATCCCAGTTGACCAAGAAGATGCTTAGGTATACATTTATTGACTTTCATCATTGCTATATATATCCATGTAACGATAGGGACGCTACTCTAGAAACAGGCATAATAGTTTATTTTAAAGGACCAGTTCAGAGGTGGTATGAATGCTACTCTTTTACAACAAACTTTCATAAGTATGCTATTCAAAGTTAACACTATTCTTAGCGGAAATATAAACACATGGTATTCATTTATTGTTATTAAAGAAAATCAATATAATTTGTTTATTTTTAAATCTTTGTATTAATATTTTTTATGTTTAGTATAATTTTATTATTATAGAGGATATATACATAATATGAGATTCTTAAACTTATATTTATTATATAATTTATCATATATAAAACTTAAATAAATCACAAACTTTAAAAAGTAGGCTTTCAATGCTCTGATGATAACTAACAATGCATAATCTTAATATATAAAAAAAATACGAGTCATGTTGTTTGTCTGCGATGAACTTCTAAACCACTCAACTTCTATAAAACTGAAACTAAAAACAAGCTCCCAACGGCGACTTCAAAAGTTCGCTGATATTTCATTTTGTATTTCGATGATTTATTGTTTGAATACCTATAAAATTATTTTATTTAAAGATTGCGTAAGGCTAAAATATGAAGGATAATATAAAATAACGCCTAATTAAGTATTTAAATTGAAATATTATCTATTTTTTTTATTTAAAAAAGGTAAATCGTTTATGCATAAAAAGGTTATGACTATTAAGTAAATTTAAGATAAAATATAAACTCGTACAACTTAATAATTAAAAAAATATTTTAAGGACTTTATGATCACAACTATTATTATTAAGTGTTAATAGAATATAAAATTGTACACAAATAACAACATTGATACAATAGTGAGAAGAGGGCGGCAGTCTGGATAAATCAATAAGTTTGGCGTAAGTCAGGGTGTACCATCATAACTATTAGGACTTGTAGAAGCGTTTACATTAAATTTTAACATAAAACTAAACATCACTAAATAAGACAACATAAAAAGTTAAAACTAAGTGGTTACTTGATTTAATATTACTAATATTTACATAAATACTTGTGTGATTCTTCATATCATGAAAATAAATGTAGAATATATATAGAATATAAGGTCAATATGTTTCATGATGAAGCTAACGATAATAAATAGCTGTGAATGCATGCATAGTGTAAGCGAATAAAAATAATACAAACAAAGGCCTTTAGATAACATTTTTAAAAATAATGCGTCTGTTTAGTCATTAAATTAGTTTTTTATAGATCATTGAAAAGTAAAGGTTGTTAAAAAACACATATTTTCGGACAACAATCGCATATCTGCACTTTTGAATGGCATCGCATATGCAAGGGAGTGCATTGCCACTGCTTTCCTTTACTCGTGCGTGCGTATAAGACAGAGAGGTGAAGAAGGAAGTAAAAGAGAGACAGTACTCAACGGCGTCATGCGTTCACAAGACGAGAGGCACATAGAATGTAAAGAGATCGCGAGCAACATCGATGCACACAGAGAATCGGGTGTTGGGCTCGTGGCGGCCGGCCGACTTACGATGATCCTTCCGAGCTAGATATGGAGACGAGGCTGGAGGACACCTCGTGGGAGCGCTGGAAGGAGGTGGTGGCAGCCCCGGAGCGCTTGCGACGCGCGCCGCCCCCGCCCTCTACATTGCATTCAGTAACCGTAGTACAGTCATCAGTCCCGATTCAGACTCGATTGCTCTACATGATTCAGTGCATCAAGCATTTCAATGCGGGGTACATTGACGGCCGAGGTATTCGCATTAACGCTTAAACTAACGGTCTACAATATCCTGCAACAAGTGACTCCCATCTGGGCAGTCTCGTAATTTATCATCGCGAAAATTTGCCAATATTTCTCCTGTGGAAGTTATATAGCAATCCAGGAGTTCGAAAGTCATACATAAGTATGATGTGAATTTTGCACGTTCCATAAAAGTTCTAATTTTCCTTCGTTTAATTGAATAATACTGTTTGCTGTATTTAAATTTGTCAACTATAGTACACATTAGTGTAAAGATGAAACTATGTATACAATGAGTTACTAAAATGCTTTTTTAATTTGCAGTCTATGATAATTTTAATACCAAATGGTGTTCCCGTTAAATAAATTGGCAAATTCAAGCTCTACATTAGCTTACTTTACAAAAGCAACATCGCACATATATTTCTAGGTTTATTGTAGACGTTTTGGCATGCTGTACAAAAAACAATTAATAAATACATCGCATTATCGATACCACATAGCGATGCTATAGGCGATCAAAATGTTAGCCGCGGAGATTTGAGATGTTTCTAGATGGGGTATACCGCCACCCGGTTATGCACTATTGTGTCAATGTCGCGAGCGTGTACGCTGCGAACCTGCCGTCATCGTTCTCGCTGGAGGCGGAAGACGTCCGGGTCACTCCCGCCCCTCTCAACTCTCCGGGCACCACCTCTTCACTCCGTTGCACAGTGAACGAATTTTTCCCCCGCTTACCAAAACCTAACCTTCGCTTTCGTCCTGTCGGGCATTTTAGCATACAAATATATTTGTAAATATATGGTTAAACAAATTGAGGCTGCCTTTAGTCTTTTGCAGTCGTTCTCTGTGAACGTAAAATATACAGTATATTAATATTAAATAAATATTCAGTGACATTTGAGAAACTTACCCGTAGCTGATAATTGCGATGTGGAATTGCTCTTCTTTCCCATACCGGGTCCGAAAAAGTCTCTGGGTTCAGCTTTCAATAGCGTCTCGTCGCCCGCGGGTTCGATTTCATTACTTCCACCAAGTGCGGTATCACTCAGACTACCATCTTTTATAAAAATATGAGTAAAATATTAGATTATGTTTTAATTATTATGATAATGTTAGAATTTATTAATTTATAAAAATATTTATATGTTTTAATGCTTTTGTACCTGCTTTTTCATCAGGAGCATCTGTGTTACTCAGGCTTCTCGTGAACTGGCCTCGTCGCGAATCTTGACGCTCTAAGGGTTGCGGTTGATTATGGTTGCGTCCATTCTCGCGGCCTCCGTAATCGTTACTGTTGTTTTTCATTTTTGTTTCATCGTTTCGTTGATTTTTCGCCGTTTGATTTTCGTTTTCATTGCGGTGTGAACGCGCACGTGGGGAGTCAGATTTGTCCGCATTTGGACCCGTCGGCGCGTCATGGGCATCGTGGAGAATTTCGTTTGGCAAGTGCGTGGCGGCAGGAGAGGGCGCGCGGCGGGGTGACACGAGTTTCGGAGTGGAAAGAGCAACAGACACAGAATTAGCTATATTACTAAAGTCATGTTTTAAATGGTCAGCGATAGCTAAAGATCGGGAACGAGCGCCTCTATTATACAATTGGGGTCTATGCACGGATATATACCTGCAGGACGGAGAACTGGGAGATGTGGGTAGAGGGTACTCTTTTAGGAATGGTATTCTATTGGAAGTCTTATCTATATTTTTATACAATGAAGGAGCCGACATCTTTTTAAAATCTTCTCGAAGTTCATCTGGGGTTATGGGGTAGTTATAATGGGAGATTGTATGTCGTCTTCGACGATCTTTTTTCTTAGAAATAACGTATTTTTTGTGATCAAGCGGAGATTCAATGGGTAAAGTAAAGGATTTCCAGTTTTGTCTGTCATTACCAATTAATAAATTTTGAGAGTTTATTAACTGGTCGTATTTAGCGGAATCGTAATTAGTTTTAAGGTTTAACGACAAATATTTCTTCCGATTACTTTGGGCCGAGGCGTCGTAATAATCATTCATATGAAAGTCCTGGGACTTAGTATCATAAGGATCAGCATCGAACGTATTTTGTTTATCGAGACTCACGTGGATCGTCGTTTCAGCTATACTACCATCACTATCGTAGCCATAATATTTATATGATTGCTCATCATATTTTGATCTATCCAAATTAAAGCCTATGCCATATGAATCTAATTTTGCGTCTAAAGATGGAGATTTTCGTAAGGCCCTATGCTTTTTATAACTATTTCCCATTGACCGCAAGCCTGTTTGGTCAAAATAGTTAAATCGATCTCCTAAATATTCAGTATAATCACTTCTATAATTGCCAAGGCTCCGGTGACAGAAATCAGCCGCAATATTTAAACCATTTTCATGAGCATTTACAACGTTTAGTGGCTCTTCAAATTTAACTCGTGGTTTTGATAAATAACAGTTTCCGTCTGCATATAAAATTGGTTTTTGATGCACGTCGACTGTAGGTGGATAATCAAAGGTTCTATAACCAGATGGCGGAAGGTACGGAAGGTCAGATTGTTCGGGACAACTGGAGCTTCGTTCGAAGGGGAACCGGTGGGAGTATTCACGAGTCGGGTGAGCGAGAGAGTGGCTTCGAGCCAATGTATGACGGAGACGACGAGAAGGGTGTGCATGAGTAGATGTATGGTAATCGGAACGCGGACGCAATATGCGTCGCATCGCATAGTCCTCGTTTCCAAACATCAAGCTGGTATACGGCACTACATGGCTAAAGTTCGGGTTACTGTAATCACTACGGAATATGTTAGCATATTCGTAAGCCGTCGGACTACTATGGAGAGGCAGGGCCCGTTTCCGGCTGCAAAATTATATTATATATGGTAACTATTTGATTTCAGTAGGAGATATAAAAAAAAAACTAAAAATAATGAATGAAATGAACCATAAAAGTATATTTTGATAGACTGTTAAAAGAAATGAATACGTTAGATTAAATGTAAGTAAAAATAATAATGGGAAAAATGTCTTATATGATATATATATGATCTTTTTGATATCTTCACGAGGAGTAGTTTTGGTACCTCATCATTCGTGTGGGTCTCGGTCGTTCGGACTGCGTGCTGAATGCGCTTGAGGTGACTGAAGCAACGGACTCCAGGTCTGAATCCCCTGCAGCGGCGTCTGGCGACAGTCGCCTTCGGGGCGCCCAACCGCCGCCACCGCGCGCCGCCAACTCCGAGTCAGAGAGGCCAGTGTAGTGTCTCTCCCAACCTAAAGTCCGTTTATGACACGTTTTCCAGGTGGTAGAGCATAAGATATTTTAACAGCTTTTGCTGCACTTATACGGCCGCGCTCATGGGGAAGTACCACCGCCCTTTATAAAGTCGGCATAAAATAAAGTATGCGCGACTTTTGGGGATGCCGGATGGCCCTGTCTACTCTTCTCTTTTCCCACTCCTTTTCCCTCCAAATCCCGACCCATCCTTCTAATAAATCTGTTCTACCCCCAATTTTCTAGGCTGACAACGAACATGTGACTCTCCGGATGTTGTGTGTGTCTACGGATGATGGAATCGCTTAACATCCGGTGAACCGTGCTCGTTTTTCTTCCTTTCCATAAAAAAAAAAACGTCGAATCGTATCGGTGGGAAGTTAAACCCTGTCCCTTTTATAAGTAAAAGGATGAATATATCAACTCCTCCTGCCTACTTGGCCTTTGCTTTATTACGAAACTGAGGTTTTGGTTTCGAAGTCCGCGAGGAAACGATATATTTGTGTTGATGTATTTCAGTTCGATTAGGCCTATATAGGCCGATTATCTGAAAATTAAAATGCGTTGGATAGACACGTTTAAAGTCCCGGTTGTTAATAACATCTTTAACAACCGTGAAAGGATGTCAGTGTCTTCAGGTATCCTGACAACTAAACCATCCTTCGTATTCAGTTCTCTCTTTGGGCTGCGGAGGTGAGATGCAGCCTCTCTGTGTAAAAACTGATATTCTGCCAATATTTTATTTGATTAGAAGCCGACCTCAAGTAGTTGGGGAATAAGGCTAGTAGAAGTGAGACAAATCCTTTAAAAAAAAACATTTATGCATATGTCAAACGCTACGTGAGCAGTGCCGGATTAACAATAAGCCTAAGGGGTCCGCATGATTCAACGGTCCACGCTTCGAGAAAAAAATTATAACTTTTAAGTAAGTTAAAATTTAATGTAAGATTTTTACGGATAGTATTTAACGATACGATACCGCAAATGCATTCTTCGTCTGCCATAGATTGACACTTCGACCCAGTACGACGATCTTACCATGGTGGATATTGCATGACAACGCCCAAAAGTGGTACCAAACATTCTTATACATCTAGATATTAAATATATAGCAATTATTTTCATAATTTCTTGGGACATCATGCTTCATGGATTCGATTTTTAACCAGGGAATTTAATTTAAAGTATACCTAAAAGTATGCATTTTGCTTTATCTACATGACGTTTGCGCTATCTGTCATAGTGATGTAGAATGCAATAGAAGGTATTTTCCATGACAAAAATTTTTCGAAACTTGGCAGGGTTCCCATATAAGTTTGTCCTTTCAGTTACCCGGTTTACGACATAAAAAGCATTTTCATATACACTTATGCGTCCATTGATGTTTAGGAAACAGTCTATAAAATGTAATATAATTTTGTAGTTATGCAACATATCTTATGCGTACCTACGATTGAAGCCATATGAAGCCGCTTGCACGATGTGGTTTAAATTAAGCATAATGTATTTAATTTATTAAATGTATTATTTATTGTTAATCATTTCAACGAATCTATAAAAAAATTACAAAAAATATATTTTTTTTTCAAAACGTCTGTACTCCTCTTACTTACTTTTCCTCTTCTTAAATTGTGAGTCATTTGTTGAGTGCAGGATAATGATTGATTTCAAGAAATGAGACGTCAAATAGTAGGTAAGGGTATGATAAATGAATTTTACACACGGATTGAATTTTACATATGAATTTTACATTTTAATAATTTTTACTCCACCACTGTACTCAGATTTTCAAATCGTAAATGCGAACGTTATAATGTAATTTGAAATGGATTTGAGATTCATCAAATGGGTGGCAGTAGTGAGAGGTTGGTGTATTGACCTTGCGGGGTGCTTCGGTAGGTGAGTGTGGCGCCAATGTGGTGCGGGGCGATCCACTTACGTTCTTCAAGGTCCGCAGACACCTGCGCCCGTACTGCCCTCTGGTTGCTTTGCTGCCAAACAAATGGTCCACAATCAACGACAATTCCAAAAATCACTTCATAAATCAATAAACATTAGCTGATTGTTTGATTTGGTATTTAATTTAAAATAGCTCAGGTACTTATGTCTCCAGCACGATATTTTAAACTTTGTTGATTCTAAAATATCCTTTTTAGATGCCCGAAACTGGTACCTAAAATTTTCATCCATCAAGATCAAGATTATATAGTAATTATTTCCATAATTTCTTATGAAATTACGGTTTATAAATTTAATTTTTGAACAGGGAATATAATTTAGACTATACAAGTACGAATTTTGCTTTACCTACATGACGGTTACACAATTTGTCATAAATATTCAGAATGTAACAGAAACTATTTTTGATGGATCGATTTTCCCATTTTTTCAAATATGTCCGAAACCCTGGTTTTCTTTACGAAAAGTATTTCTGCTGGAGTTAATATAATAAGTCTAGTTTCCAAAAAAAAATATGCATGCAACTTGGTACGATATGGTATATAAAAATGGGCATTGCTCTTTTTACATTAAAAAATCCACGATTGTATGTAACTGTTAGAGGGTACGTCACATCACAATAATGTACATTTTATAATCATTCGAAAGGATCGTTTATACTGGAAACATATAAATTTAATATCGGCTTTCGTGCAGCGTACAAGTGTGTTTTATGTACCTGATGTGGTATCTGTGGCAGCTGGCGTTTCTTGGGGCTGGTGGTGGGCGTGGCGGTGGCAGAGCGCGACTGGAAGCGCGGCGCGTACGCGTGCGTCGGCAGCCGCGACGCCTCGCCGCGGTCCTCGCACACTGCAAACCATCAACCCTATCTCGTGCAACCGTACAATCGATTAAAACATCTGCTGAAAATATACCTTAAAAACGTCTGACTTATAAATTTATTTATATAATTACTGTTATATTCGTCGAAGATATCATGAAGTTGTAGCCTAGGAAGAGAAATCGGAAGAAGTTTTGAAGTGACGTGCGATACTTATGGTAAAATGTTGCGATACGTTCGTGCAGCCACAAAACATGGACTGCAAGAATGTGGCGCGTGTTGGTTATGTACAAGAAAAGTGAAGAGCGTGCTCGTATCAGGTAAAGTAGGACGAGGTTAGCGGATGATGCGTGAAATAAATAAACCAAGAGGAAGTTCAAAAATAGTAAGTGACAGTAAAGTGGTGATGGGCAAATGCGAGAAGACCGTGCGATTCGCGAGTGTTCCGTGCGGGGTCGGGCCCGCTCACTTCCCCGGCGGAGGGACCGCACCGTTATGCACTTTGCGACCGCAACCCCTCGTTGCATTCTTAATAGCTGAAATAAGAGTAGAAGAGAATACGGGAGCAAGGAAATCTATATACGCTCGACATTAAGTTTTACGAGCAGTTGCAGTTGCCGCGTACATAAGGCGGTCTCGGGGGAATTGGATCGTAAGATTAGTCATCGGCCAGTGGCAGATGGTACTGATAAGAGAGGTTAGTTGGATCAGCCTTCGAAGGAAGGAAGGCCGTCGTCGGTGGGCGTGGGGCGTGGCGACGCGGCACCTGTGTAGCGCCAGGGGGCGTCGCGGTCGCTGGGCGGCGACAGCGAGCGCCGCGGCGACTTGCTGCGCGCGCCCGCTGCCGACTGCGACCGCGCCACGCTGTACCCCTGCACAACGTAAGTGCGCTGTTAAAAACCAATTATTCGTCAGCTCTTTACATTTCTTATTTTAATGCATCTAAAAGGCCTCATTCCATGGGCGTATCTAGGGGTTATTTTCACTGGGTGGGCACTAGACCATTCTAGAACCAAAACTATTTATTTCTCAGCTCTTTATATTTCTTATTTTATTGCATCCAGAGCACCTTATTCCATGGGCGTATCTAGTGGTTATTCTTCAGGGTTGACACTCGAAAATTCTGGGTTGGGCACTAACCATCCTGGGTGGGCACTAGATCATCCAGGAGTGGGCATGTTCGATATCTCCTCGACTCGGTAAATCAACTGGCAACCTTACGATTTCTACGTTTTTTTAGTATGTAATGACTATTTAAATTTAAATTTTTTTAAAGTGTCTCAATTGTATAGATCCGTTCACATTATTTTGACAGATATTTGTACTTATAACTGTTGTTACAGTTTAAAAATGTAATTACAAACTGGAAATTTCAATGACACTAAAATGCATATTCGTGCATAGCTCCGTTGTTCATGAACTGATTTTAAAAAATATGTTTTATGTGAAAGAATATACTTCCGGATAGATCCCATAAAATTTTCAGAAAAGTCAGTCCAATTGTTTGATTTTTAAAATAAAATAACGAAGAAATAATACATTCCAACGTTTTGTCACAATCAGTCTTTGTGTTGTTATTAACTAAGCCAGTCTTTAAAATAATACTTTACCAAGTTGTTTCTTTTAAGCTTCAGGGATATACTTTAACAAGAAAAGTTGGACTCGACATTGTTTTTAATCGTCTCCGAAAAAGAGGAGGATTCTCAAATGTTTTTTCTTTATATTTTGTTTGTTGTCGCGTATCGACGCTATACATAAACCGATTTTAAAACTCCTATTTTTGTCTACACTTCTGAAATGGTCCTATATATGTTTTAGGAAAATTGGTTTGTTTTTAAATCAAACTGACAAAATTTAGGAATGTTCGCACACACATATCTCCGTAATTTATGAATTGATTTTATAATTTCATTTTTATCTAATAAAGTTATTTTCATCCAAAACGGTGCCACAAAATTTTCGTAAAAATCGGATCAGTAGTTTGTTTTTAAAATAGAACAGAATAACGAAAAAGATATGATTCGCTTTAGATATGTCACTTTTAAGGCGTTTGAAATTGGTTTTTGTATTTTTTTGTCAAAAAAAAAAACTTGTGAAATTGCTTTTTTTATAAACTCACTCCGTCCTTAGCCATGCCGGCAGTTCTGACACGTCCAGCGGGAGACATATCACGTCTGCTGCAACGGGTACCGTCCATCTGTAATACAAGTTCACTTTTAGGTTCTCCGACTATTATTTTTTTATTAATATTTAAACTCTAGTTTTCTAATGTAACC
This sequence comes from Graphium colonna, assembly GCA_025505425.1. Lineage (NCBI taxonomy): Eukaryota > Metazoa > Arthropoda > Insecta > Lepidoptera > Papilionidae > Graphium > Graphium colonna. The sequence continues at coordinate 2,128,325 of JAOCPS010000023.1, read as the reverse complement.
TGGGCCATAGAACACTATAACACATTTTGGCCAGAATGCATTAATATATTTTTATGGAAATGAAAACGTACAGACGGTTCACCTGATGGTTAAGCGACCCCTCGCCCATAGACACACAAAACATCCGGAGAAACGCGTGTGGGTTGTCAAGCTGGGAAATTTCTTATAATAGACTCAAACATACGATGCCTTGAACAATGTACTTCCAAAACTCATAAAGTCAACAATTTTAGAACTCAACCAACAATTTAGTAAATAAGTTCAACCTAATCTTAAAAATGAAGTAGAAATTATGGGAATTAACGAAAGCTTCAATAAAAATCCGGTGCACATAGTTCTGACAACAACCCTTAAAATTGCTGTCAAACTCGACATTAATGATTTGTACTATGCGATGACTTATCAAAGAGCCGATAAAAAGTTTGAGCGTTCTATAACAGAGAAACAACCTCGTCCTTTAGTCGCGAAGTTTTTACAAGTAGAGTACAAGAGAGAACGACTTTCTACGACTTTCTATGACCAATAAAGATCTAGATTTTGCTGGGCACGAAAGAAGAATTTATATTAATGAACGTCTGACAAAGGACAATCGGCAGCTCTTTCGTACTTCTAGGAACACGTCGAAAGAAGCTGGTTATAGATATTATTGAGTCAAAAACGGCTTTGTCCATATTCGCAAGCAAGAAGGAAGCCCAGCAATTGCCATTCATAATTTGCAGAATTGCATCATCACTGCCCACCTCTTACGGAATCTGTACAATGATATGCCTTTAGTAATTTTTAATAATTCTAAATTAATTGTGTATCAAAAATATCTTGCAGTACTATATCTATTTTATAAGCACTTAAAATGTATGTATATTAGTTATAGAAAATATGGGTCATACACATATAAACGACATTATATTCATCACACCATGCACAAACACGCTACATAAAACATCCTTTCTTAATCTCCCCACAAATAAGCGTACTTTATAGACGCATAATATCACTCGTGCACTCACTATAGATTATATGAATTACTCGTGCTTAGAATTAACGAATATGTCATTATTTATTTAAAATGGAGTTACTTAACGGGATCAAAGACATTGATCAACTCTTAGCTGTAGATTGTCACAGTTTCGATTCATTAGAGCAGTGCAAGAGTGCATTATGTTCTGTTGAAATCATCTTCAAAGTATTGAATTATAATATGCGAAGCTAAAAACGAAATTTAAATGAACTCCTAGTAGCTTTAAAACGACTAGATTCGGAAATAGACGCAATAATTTTGACGGAATGTTGGCTATTTGATGGCATAATCATAGAACCGTTGGAAGGGTACAGCGCACATCGATCTTCATCGCAGATAAACAAAAACGGTGAGGTTGTAGCTTATATTAAAAATACGTGGAAGAGTAGGGCTGTGCTTCAGCCATGTAAAGTTTATGAAGCTGATAGTCTTCATAAGCCTAAACGAAAAAAAAAAAAAAATTTCGGAATTTATCGGTCACCTTCATTTTCAAACACAGACACGTTCATTAATTCTTTTGATACTATATTAAGTAAAATTGACAATAACTCCATAGACTCCCATTTCGACTTATTTATCATTGATGGCATCTCACGGTTTTCAATGTGCAATATCAGAACCGACGAGAGGTAAATC
>JAOCPS010000023.1:2114319-2126571 GCA_025505425.1 Graphium colonna | reverse complement strand
GCTGTAAAGGGTTCGAAACGTCGGGTGATAAAATTTTAAAATAAACCGCGATAAAATCCGTAAAGTTGTTTAATTTTGCAAATCATGTCTTTGCCAACTCCACGTTTATTGACTGATTGATTGAAAAGTGTAGTTAGTTGGTTTGCGAATAAGGGATAATCGACATGTTTACCAACTTTTCCTAATCCTAATGAAACAGTGTTACTATAATCATGATTTATATACATAGTTTTCGGTAACGATTTTGGACTGTTTGATTTATAAACAAAAAAACAAAGTTTTACACGTATCAATGTCAATGTTATCAGAAGCGATGTACGTATGTACATATAAGGCCACTCGAAACAGTAACAAAAGGCCCCATACTCTAAGCCAGAGAATAAAACGTGCCTGGTTTTTCATTTCTACTCTCTTCTTCTTCCACTCTTTCCTTCTAAACCCTGAATACAATTTTGAAAAATATAGTTTTAAAAACATAATTTTAATAATATTATTTAAAAGTCGGTGTAACGATGCTTGCGCTTAATTAGTAAGAAACTGATTTTTTTTATCGGATGTTCGTTGTAATGATATCAAATTTAATGGTAACGCCAAGGCTGTCTAACTTTTTAATAGATTGTTTATTTATTCATTCGAATAAAAAGTGAAAATATAATTATATATTTATAACTGTAGATATATTACGATATAAACATATTATTTCTTGAAGAACGTATATCCGATATCGATGCGCATATTAAGATCGAATCAAATGGAAATAAGATTTAGGTTCAAGGTACTGTGGTATTTATTTTAGAAAGTCCGTCTTATATTCAAGTCAATCTTATAGATTTGGAGGCAGTACTGTAAATTAGATATAACTCCATTTCAGTAATTTTATCAAGGGAACCATAAAAAAATATTTTTTTAACTAAATACAAAAAACAGTTTATTTCCGTAGAGAAGGCAGATAGGTTTTCGAAAAACTATTTATCCAAAGAGTTTTGATGACATTAGATTTAAAATTTTCGCAAAACATGTCTTTGCTAACTCCCTTTTTGACAAAGGTGGAGTTAGCTGGTTTGCGAATTAAGATATCGATATATAATTTGCGAAAAGTTTATTTCTACAAAAAATTACAAAAACCAACTTCAAACGACTTAAAAGTGTACTTTCGAAACGTTTCTTCTGCGTTATTTTGATTTAAAAAACAAAATACTAATCCGATTTTTATAAAAAAATTGTAGGACCTTTGTGGAAGTGTACTCTATCAGATATAAACATATTTTTTTGGAACCAGTTCATAAGTTGCTATCTGTGCGAACATTCTTAAATTTTGTTATTTTATTTAGAAATGAAACTAATAAATCGTTTATTTTATTTATAGGATTATCTACAAATAATGTTCTATCATATGAAAAATATTTTTTTTATATTTGTAGGTTCATAAATGACGAAGATACGCGCATAAATACGTTATACCAATTTCGGTATTTTGATTTAAAAGAAAAATTACTGAACCGATTTGGCCGATAATTTTATGGCACCATTCCAAGAGAATTTCTAAAATTGATTCATAAATGGTGGAGAAACGCGTACGCGAACGTTCATTAAAAAATAAACATTCGAATTGAAAGACCTTTCTCCTTTTTTTAAGTCGGCAAAACTTGAAAAATTATTCACGGAAGCAAAATAAAACAAATAGTTATATTTGTGAGTACTATTTTAAAAATTATCGTAGCGTAGGGTAAGAAGCGTAAGGCGGAGACGCTAGCGTAGTGATTTACCTGAAAATTTTAAATCTGGCATATTTTCATATCAATACACCATTTAAAAAAAATGTGTTTTTGAATAGGTTCTATACGAATATTTATTTTACCGTTAAAATATGAGACAAACCGCAGGCAACAGCTAGTATCATATTACCTACTTTTTTATTGAAAGCACAAATGAGCTAGCGGCTTACCTAATGGTAAGTGACCCAAGACCACCAGCTACAAAAGCCTTGCCGAGAGAAATCTAACCTTTGTGAGTCCTCCAAGCTTGGGGCGGTGTTCGACCGGCAACGAGGGGTCTTGATACGACAAGTTCCACATGGGAGTCGTGTTTGCTGTTTGCCACGACTAGTGCCACCTCCTCCGCAGTCCTATTTTGGAAGGGCACCCCGTTCCATTGCAGCACTTCGTCTCCTACGGGATGTAAATAGTCTGTACTTTCAATAAAACGATGGTGACTTTACAAAAGTTACGTTGAAGAAATTGTTGATTTGATCGACTCAGGCAAAATGACAAGTGTGGCAGATTTAATGTATCCATAATTTAAAATGTTTTTCAAAGATTAGGTTTCGTTTGTGACACAAGTTTCAAGTTTTGTAGGAGAATAGCTTAGAAACACCCCTTTAAAGTGGAAAATTATATTCATTAATATATAGCAAATATAATAATTATTTTTCTATGCTCTAAATAAAAGTATATCAATTATTATTAAATTCCAGTCACTTAAAATTCTTTGCACCGATCCTTTCAATGTTGCATATGAAATTAACGTTTGTACTGTTTACTATACGATGTCATTCCAAATTCGTCTTTTAGCATTGCGATGCTTTGTCTTAAAGTTTAAAAAAATTGTGTTATTATGTATTAACGCATAATTAATCAATCTTAATCGACTCACCTATGCGGAGCTGGCCTTCAATGTCAGCTATGGAGCCCTTCTTGATCTTGTCGACGATGGCGCCGCGCGTGCCGTCGGGCAGCAGCTTGCCGCCGGTGACCTTGAGCCCCAGGATGGCGCCCGACGACTGCGCATTGCCCTCCACCACGCTCTTACGCAACACCATGTGACCGATCATTCGCGTACCGTCCACAGACACTTGCCAACTCAGCGGGAACTGTTACATTCGTTGCAAATTAGAAACACGGTCAACGGGTCGCTACGATGCGATTCAATCAGACTTCATTTATCTAGAGGTGTACAACAAACACAAAAGTGCACAATGCGCACATTCAGTAGTAAGTACCGACACATGCCCGTTAATGCAATCATGCCGCAGCCAAACAGAAATGCCTATAGAATACAACAATATGAAGAACATTTACCAAACGTTTATAATACATTTAATGCTTATGTACACTCGGCGTCGTTTTGTGGAATTTACGCAGTCCCCGATTGACGGAGTAGGGCTGGGGTATAGTTACTTGTAAATCGAATTATGTTGTGAATGCAATGTACCTTTGGGCAATCGCCTCTATTTGAGTCCTCGCTTGATGTGAAATTGCTAGAGGTATCAATGCCCGAGTCTTTGGTGGCGGAGTCCTGGCTGGTCTGTCGCTCGGACTCCCAGCGCAGAGAGGCCCAGTCGTGGGGCGCGGCGGAGGCGTCGCGGCCGCCGCGCGGGAACGTGGCCGCGCCCTCGTGCCCGTCGAAGCGGACCGTCTTTTTTCTCCGCTCGGTAAAGCGTCTGTTGTCGGCGGAGTCCTCCCAGAGATAGGCGCTCTTGTAGACGGCGCGGTCGGGGCGCGGGCCCTCGTCGGGCGCATAGGGGCGCAGGTACGCGTTGTCGGCGTCGTCGCGCGCTCGCCACCGGCACTCGGTCGCCGAGTCGAAGCTGCGCCCGCCCGCCGGCACCGCGCCCAAGCCCACGGCCCCATCGAACAGCCCGCGACCCTCCGCCGCGTATGCGCCCGTCGAATGATTAGTCAAATTATAATAATTGTTGACCGCCACGCTTGCGCTGCGCAGCTGCGGGTGCCGCAACGACGCACACGCCTCAACTTGCCCTATGAACGACATCGCATCAATCGCAACGGATACATCGCAAGCCTCGTCATCCGCGCCCGTCCAGCGAGTCGCACGCCGACACACGCCCGGAACCGTGTCGATTGTCACTATTTACTTGCGCAGACCTTCAATGCGTCCATAGCCGATCTCTACCTTCGATCGTTATGAATGTTGTCGTCGAGAACGAATCAAGCTATGTAAGGAGACACAGTAGCCGTCAGCGAGGGTACAGAAATGGTGAAACAACGATTCGATCTGAGAATTGCCAATAAAACATCGCAATTAAAAGCGGTGACCACGCACAAGCGGAAAGATGTGTCAGATTCAAGTCATACAGCAAAACAACAACGACAGAAAGTAAAAAGGAACACGTTCACAAAAACTAGTAATTCTGAAATATCCTCAAATATATTTGTACACTTCTTTTCGCCCAGACATGCGAAATTGCTTTTGCCACAGTTTTGTACAAAGAAATTTATGTTGATATACCTTAAAAATAAATTGTTGAATGAATCATATGTTCAAATCTTGTGGTTCAAGCAATATTGGGGCAGCGATACACGTACACTTACGTGGTTAATAATATGATTGAAAATATTAATTTACAATATTTAGTTCCAGCAAAAGTAAAAAAAATAACATTATCAATAAAAATACGTAAGAGTAAACGTGTACACACTGCCATTAATAATGAAAATAATGATTGAAGAAGGTTGACGAAGACAGATAGATTTCGGTTGTCCACAGGAAAGAAGTAAGTAAGATAACGAAAACCATCAATGAACAGTAACGAACATCGTAACATATAAACGTGGCAAACTTTTACGTATAAGTAAAAACGGTTCCCGAATAACACGGCCCCTCACCGATAGGAACTTTTTCATTTTCTCGTCTAATAGCGCTTGCCGCTGGTTCCTGGAGCTCGCAGTGCCGCTCCTATCTCTATTACCTGGAACAGTAGGATGGCAGTGAATCTCGAGCAGGGGATGGTGCGCGCGACGCGGCTACCGGGCGCGTGGCGGCCGACAAATCGCGACACGTTCGCAATGACGACACAACATACAATAATCACGATATACACTTTTATAGAGTATTCAAAATTCTCCGAAATTATTTTTATCGGCAGTATTGGCAGCAATTTCGTCACACAAATCGCTCTCGTTCTACAAGAGATGAACTGAAAGAGATAAACATTTTTAACATTATCGTAAGAAAAATTAGGCAGTCATAAGATAGTTATGATTGTGGTCTTCTGTTCAAGATATACCTACGGATTGATTTAGGTGCTCTACACTATAAAAATCGCTAGATGTCGTTAAACTCGTATGGGTATTATAAGACCTCTACAATGTTCTATTGCTAACGTAATCTGAATCACCTCGCACGGAACACCTTAACTTTATCGTACCATTACAGACAATGTTGGGGGTGTGACGAGATTATATTATTAAAATATTTGGGGACGGTAAATCGATAAAATAATGATATTTGTAGTAAAAGTGTTGAGTGTAGTTATGTGGTGCAATTGTCGTGTAATCGGGATAGACACAAACAAAAGTAGCCTGGATGGGTGGGACGCGGTGAGGGCTGGAGGGTCGGATGGCGTGCCTACTCACCGCGGTCACGGTACTCGTCGTTCTCGTCGGAGACGCACTCAGGCGCCTCGTCGTCGGACGACGAGGAGCGAGGGGGCAGTGGTGGGTGGTGCGGATGTGGCATCAGCTGTGAGGGGGCCACCGGTGCGATGGTGTCCTCGACGCCGTACGCGGCCTTTTGCCTTGGATGCACGAGGTGAGGATGCGTACGCGCTAACCCTTCTAATTCCCCGTAACATCGCGCCTCTTGCTGGCTGTACTGGCGTCGCAGCGCGCTGCCCGACCTCTGCAGCGGGTGGTTCTCCTTCTCCGCGGCGCTGTGGGCCCGCTCTAGCTTCGGCCGCTTGTCAAGTGACGGATCTCCGGTCGGTGCGAGGTTCCGCATGTCTGACTCCATCTGCCACAGCACTGAATCCTGTCCGGCGCTCTTGTGTATCCATTGTCCGGTTTTCGATAGTAATTCTTGTTTCTTACGACATAATATGCATACCCAAATGACCTGAAAAATCATTTTACTTAAAAACGACTTTTGAATCATGATCGTTCACACTAGATTGGGAAGTGAGATGGTTCAACATCATGTTATTTAAAGCTTCGTTTTTTGTATATGTAATACTTCTTCCAATGAAAGCAAATACAAATTTGAAGCCTAATTAAAGTGCAACATAACAAAAGTGTTTTTTTTAAAGTCATGTAGTACATATGTCTTTATCTTACCTTATTAGAACGAAGCGTCACTTTCCCACCGCATCGTGCGCAGCATCGAACCCTGCAGTAATGGCAGGAATGGCCCACGCCATCGGCAAACTTCGTCTTCAAGCAGATGTGGCACGTAGCCGCCAGCTCCACTCCTGCAGCTCTCTGCATCTCATTCCTAGTACGTATAGTCTGCTCTAAAACGGCAACTTCGTCTTGTTTTCGCCTGAGGGGAAATGTGAGTTAAGTTACATCGAGGCCTTTTAACGTTGGAAACAAAAGCTACTGATTCACAATTCTTTATATTCGTATATTATTTTATTTAGAAATATATAGAGTATATAATTTTTGTTTAGGTAACGTAGATATTTTTAAATCAACATTTATAAATTAAAATATTACATTTTAAATGAAGAATTTTGCGGATTTTAGCGCGGTTTACTTTTTAATTTTATGTTACGTTTCGAATACGTGTGCATTTCGTGGTCAGGGATAGGACAGGTGTTTGACATCCCGATGTTACAGGCTATAATCCAACATACCGTCAGCATAAAAAATATTTGGTCCGATCTATGCTGTAACTACTTATGTTGTTGTTAACTCTTGCAGTGTTGTGTTTATGCCTTGACTTAATTTTATTAATATCACTATCCTAAGCAGTTGGTAGAACCCATATCGGTGTACATGTGGTAAAGTTGTTTAATTTTAGATGTCTAATATTCACCTAAATCTCAGAATTAATATTAAAACATTTTTTTTCACTCTCATATACATTGACTTTTTTTTCTTTCTATGCTTAACGAACTTTTTGTTGTGAAATATTTTTTTAAATACATAAACATCGCAAATCGTCATTTGTATTTTTTTCATTGTCATATCTTTCCATAAAAAAAAAACATCACAAGAACTATGTGATGGATATTGAACTTATTACTTATAAGTTCAATATCCATCACATAGTTCTTGTGATGTTTTTGTTTTAAAAATAAACATCTATTTAAATGTAGGAAATGATAAGGAAAACTATTAGGGAACGACTAAGAAGAAAAAAGTAGTTTATGTCCTACAAAATTTAATACGAGTAAATACTAGGCATGGGCCGGTTCACTGTTTTTTCACTTGCTATCGGTTATATAACGTTATCGTTGCCTACTATGAGAACGTTATATAACGGATAACAAGTGAAAAATCACTGAAATGGCCCCTTCCCTAGTAAATACAGTAATCACGCGCCCTATCCCTTGATTAGGGTAAAGCGGGATCATATTTCACTTTTGGTCGACGTTGTCACTCCACTTATATTTAATTTCTTATGTCAAAAGTTAAGTTATATCAAAAAGAACAATGCCAATTTTTATATGGCAAACCATGCTAAGTTGCATCAAGTTCACATGATTATTGGGGACTAGACTTATTATATTAAATACTACAGAAGTCCATTTCTAAAGAGAAGCCGGGTTTCGAAGATATTTGTTGTAAAATTTCGAAAAATTGATTCATGGAAAATAGCTTCTATTGCATTCTACATCACTATGACGGATTGCGCAAACGTCATGTAGGTAAAGTAAAATTCATACTTTTATACCTTAAACTAAATTCACTGTTTAAAAATCAAATCCATGAACCATAATTCCATAAAAAAATATGGATTAATTACTATATAATTTTGACCTTCATGCATGACATTTTTTGGTACCGCTTTTGGGCATTGTCCTTTGTATGTGAATTTTTTTGTTTATTAAACATTTATGTCTTAACTACTTAACAATTGTGACACAGTTTTTATTTTTTATTTCGAATTTCGATTTTTGACGCAACATGCCTTCTGGACTAAAGTTGGACCCTTAGATTAGAAAATAACACAGATGGAGCTTTGTCAAAATGGTAGATGCATATATTTAGAATGGTGTTTTGACAACTTGTGAAAACGCATACTCCAATGTGTGTGTAAAGATTGGAGGAGCAGGAAAAAATTCCCCGCATTTTGATTTATCATGAATAGACCATTGTAAACAAAAATTATAATGTAATAATAAAATAACGGATTCTCAATTAATACATTTACACATAAAAACTAATGTCCAGATATTCTGTGAAACTATTTTTTACACCAAATTTGTGAATGAAAAACATTCCTACTCTGAAAGCAAACAAATTATTTTTCGTTTATTGTATTAAAAACTGCCCTAGAAATATTTAATATTCAATTATAATAAAACAAACTAACGAGAAAACTTTTAACGAATTAGTTATTATGCTGTAGTGATACTGTTAAAAACAGTAACCAGCACAATTCTTTACGTTGACAAATAGTTGCCAATTCTAAATAAATGAAAAATATAATAAAATACCTCCTATTTGGTCATAAGAACGTATTTATTTTGTTGAAATATAATAAACAAAATGGATTGCTATAAACTTATCCTCGTCTCCAATAACAAGCTCTAAAAATGACAAAGACGATAAAAAATTTAAATGGTTTATTTTTATAAGATTATTAATAAAACAGCTGAAGTATTGATTATCTAGAAAACAGGTTATGTTTAAATAAAATGGAGCAAATAATATTAATTTTTTTTACGAAAATCAACTTAGAAAGTCGAAGCGTCAGCATTATACATTTTAATGGATATAAAATCGTCATATATACGAATATTGACAGCGTAGGTTCAAAGTATACCGTGACTGCATTGGTTTTCTACAAATAAAAGTATACTTCGAAATTTCGCTACCCTTAGTGATAGAGCTTTTCGCAAAATTGAAATTGATCTACTCCTTAGATATATACATCGGTTCTATTTCCCAAAAGAAATATAAATTGAGTCATAAAAAAAAGAAAACCTGTACCGAACTTAATAAAAAAGCCTGGAGATCAGCATATAAAATATTCACCTTTTTAAAATTTATTTTTATAGAAAGGGAGACAAACAGACGGTTCATCTGGTGTTAAGCTATCCTGTCGCCCATAGATACACACAACATCCGGAGAGTTGTGAGTGCGTTGTCAACCTGCGAAATTTGATAGTAGGGAAAGGAGTGATAAAAGAAAAGGGTAGGAATGGCCATTCGGCAATCCCAAAAGTAATGCACACTTTATTTTGTGCCAACTTTGTAATGGGTGGTAATGCCCCGGGCGAGCGTCGCCTAAAATGTGCAGCAAATGCTGTGAAAAGATGTCATGCTAAATATAACGCAAGTACATATTTTGTTCGTTTATGTTGCTATAATAATAAGTATCCATTGTTTTAGACGAGAGCCAACACTAAAAACGTTGTGCAGTGATTTTACGCTCACAATACATTTCAGTTACGTTTTCATATTTACGTAAGAACAACTATTTTTAACGTAGATACACCATGAATTGTAATGTGCTATATACATATATGTTTTATGTAAGCATATCATATATTAAAGCCAAAGCAGCATTTGCTTAATAAAAGCGAGTATGGAAATCTTCTGTAATAACGCGCCGAAACAAAAATCAGGATTATTTCTAAGGATGCATATACACCAAACGAACATAGAGCTAGAGCTAGAAAAAGAGCATTCTTTCTTGATCTTTTAACGTGAATGAAAGGCTGTTCTAACGTTGAAGGAGTGTTTAAACCAAACGAGCGTAAAGCTAGTGCCAGAGCTAGAACAAGTGCATTCATATAGATGTTAAGATCAGCCGAACAAATGCTCATTGCCCATTCATGTTAATTCTGTGGTCGTTATATCGGACTCTGACAGAAATAGTATAATTTTAAATGCTGCATTCATTATTTCATTTCAAACACTCAAAAAGAAGAAAAAAATCAGTGTATTTGCTATTTCATACCAAGTCTGTTGTTTCCGAGATGTATTTTTATAATTTTTAGGATTCTGATCCCACACACATTTATGATTTCGGTATGCTCCTATCATTAATGCACATTCCTCTTGAGACTACCCGATATCGCTAGAACACTAGAACGTTTTGAAGAGACCACTCCGGGAAGAGAGCAAGTCGGAACACGCAAGAACGTTCTATGGAAATGTTGAGACGCTGTATGAGCTAGCATTCTTAGAATATTCCACAGAATCTTCGCGAATGGAGACAGAACAGTGAAAGAATGTTCTACATCTGTTTAAGTTAAAAGAATTTGATACAGAGGGGATAGAATGAGCATTCGCTTGTTTGTTCTAAATGCGCCAGTAGGCTTAAGCTAATATTCGACATTTTAAATTAAACAACTTCACGGATTTTATCGCGGTTTATTTTTAAGTTTTATCACTGACGTTTCGAATCCTTTACAGCTTTCATGGTAGGACTGAGATCTTTGAGGTCCTAATGTCACCTGCATAGCTTCAGATTGAATATTAATTTTAGTCGTAATTCGTAATTATAGTTACAGCGTAGATCGGACTAAAATTAATATTCAAGCTGACGGTATTCAAGCTACGGACAAGTAGCATCAGGACATAATACATCTCAGTCCTAACCAAGACCATGAACGCTGTAAAGGGTCCGAAACGCCGAGTGATAAAATTTAAAAATAAATCGCGATAAAATCTCAAAAAGTTATTTAATTTAAAAAATAAGGATATTAAAATAAAACGTCATATCTATCTACAGCAGTGAAATATGTCAGTGCTCGTCAGAGATGTATCAAGCAGACTACAGATTTTTCTCAACAGTTGCTTACGACAGGTGAGTGTCCTGGCAAAAACCTTAAGGAACACAGAGCTCTGGAGACAGATAAACTGATAACCAATTGTATAATAAAATTAGGAAGTGACACTGTATCGAACACACGTTGAGAAGATCGAACGACAACCCACACAAAATAGCCCTGAATCGGTTTTTCAAGGTCTTCGCAGCCCAGGACCGGAGCAAATGGCGTACTTTACTGAGAGCCCTATGTCCCTGAAGAGGGATAACAGGACTTCATCATCATTTTTATCTTAGAAGAACATTAAAATAAGATTTAGGTGACTGAGCATTTTCACAGCTTTTGCTGCACTTCTATCTCTCTTCTATCTATCTCTCACGCTCTAGCTCGGCGAAGTACCACCGCCCTTTATAAAGTCGGTGTAAAATAATGTATGCATGTCTTTTGGGGTTGTCAGATGGCCATGTCTACCTTTTTCTTTTTCCACTCCTTTCCCCTTCAAATCCTAAATCGCGATCCCATTATATCCAAGAGACCTATTCTATCCAGTTTCCCAGGTTGTCAATGCACTCGCGACTCTCAGGATGTTGTGTGTATCTAAGGGCGACGGGATCGCTTATCATCAGATGGACTGTCTGCTCGTTTGTCTTCCTGAAAAGAAGATAAAATAAAAAAATACTTCGTTTAAAGTTTTATTGACGTAAAATGTCTCTAATGACAAAAATAATTAAAAAAAATCGCGATGAAAATCTCTATATCACCTTACCTAAATATTTATAAAATGGTTAGTTTATGTGTAAATTTAAAAAGAAGATCTAGTCTCATTATTTACACTCTATAGTAGGCTCACAAAAGCGGCATAGCTTACTCTTGAGGCCCCTTGTCAATATTTGTTTGGTGTAGCTTGTACCCTGTAGCGTGATATCTCTACAGACCGTTTTCTTCTTCCCTGATAGCACTTATGGTGGAAAATAAGACCTATTAGATAATCTAGCCAGCTCTGACAATATTATCATAAAATTTTTGACAGAAGACATCCTTATTTACCAAATGAATTTTTTCATTCGAGATGAAAAGTTGGCGAAGTTACTAAAACGTTGGCTGCAGTGACGCAGGTCGTGTCTCCCACCCACTCGGAGCAAATATTTGTATGGCCTACAAATAGTTGTTTCGGGGTGTTCTGGACGTTTGTCCATGTGTAATATATGTTTGTAAATTGCTCTTGTTACACAAGCCGTAGGGCAACACAAGGGCAGCGTTAAAAAAGTTTTTTGAGCAAGTATCCTTACAATTTGCATAAATATATTAAACAAATTCTGTCACTTTTTATATGCCCATCCCAACCATGAATCATTTTACTTTTTGGGGAATATGGCAATAACACAAAGTTTTTCACCCGTGGGATTCGAACCCATGACCTCCGGTTTTTAAAGCAAAGGCCTGTGGTATATGAGCTACGAAGGTTGTAATTCTTCCTCGCCGCCTCTGTAGGCCTAGTGGTATGGGCGCTTGCTTTACAAACCGGAGGTCGCGGGTTCGAACACCGCGGGGGGACAACGACTTTGTGT
>JAOCPS010000023.1:2094883-2105591 GCA_025505425.1 Graphium colonna | reverse complement strand
AGGTCCCCTCTCGGGGGCTCTTGAGCCTGAGCATGGGGCGTCCGCCGAAGCGACCCAAGGGCTCGGGGGCCTCCCAATCCGGTCACGCGCGCAGAGTGGCGGCCCGGACCGAGGTTTCCCTAGGGAGCCCTCGAGCTAGCCACTCATAAACGAGGTTTAGGCCAGGCGCAGTGGGCGTCGGCCACCTCAAATCCGTCGGATCTGCAGAGACCCTTCTGGCCAGCAGTGATGACGCCCGCAGACAAAAAAAAATAAATAAATAAATAAAAAAGCAACACCCTTATGGTCCACATGTATATGGCGTTGTGTGCGCCCCTGTATATTTGTATACAGCGGATGGCACGAACTATTTGATCACTCTAAATGCGTCAGTATAAATGGACTTTTGAGTGCAACGGTATATTTGGACATATCTACTGTAGCTATATAAATGATACTGACTGTAGATGACGTTCTTACAGCCGAATTGGATTTTTTTTTCAAAAAGAAAGAAAATTCCATGCAAACATTTTAAAAGCATGTAAAACATAATCAATGACATTATGATTTTACCATCTAACAGATGCCCATTTTGTGGTAGAAAAGAAATGCTTGGCACTCGACATTAAGTAAGTAATGGGATTTTTGAATTATCCACATCCTTTACAATTAGTACAAGCGGTTCCAGGAAGACTATAACATTTGTCTTAAACGATTTGCTTAATTTAATTAAATATAGGGAAGTAACAGTTCAAATGAATTGTGAATTACGTTATGAAAAATTTAAGTATGTATTTGTCTAGGTTTACTATAATGCGTTCTGCTGTACCAATCAGTGATGCACGCATAGTTTCCCTAGTTGAAATATTTTTCTAAATTAATTAATTAAAAGTAAGAAATGTCTTGAAGCCCTTAAAAAGTCTTATATTCTAAGAAGATTGGGACTTTTTTAGATTTTTTCAGACTTCAAATATCTTAACTTAAATTTTAAGTTATTTTAAAAAATATCTTCACCAGGGCTATGCGTTGCCATTTATTAATGAGATTAACATTTTAATTTTTTATTCATTTTATGGTGAGCCCCTATTCTGTCTAATAGGTAAACAGACATTGGAGTAAAAACATTTTTCATAACTTTCAGAATTGATATACAGGAAAACCACGCACTGTAGGGAAAAATTTCAAGATAGGACATGTTATTTTCATTCATTTTACTCGAATTTTACGTAAAAATTGGCTCTCATATAGAACCATTTTTTTTTCTTTCAAAAATTTGGCAGTCTATTCCGTAACTTTCCGGGTCGGTTTACGGGAAAACCACGCACCGTAGAGAAAAATGTCAAGATAGAACACCGTCTTATTTCCTTCATTCTACTCTAATTCAATGTATAAAGTGGGTCTCATATAGAACTATTTTTTTCTTTCGAAAATTCGGCTAAGTCAATTCCGTAAGTTTCAGGATAGATTTACGGGAAAACCACGCACCGTAGAGAAATATGTTAAGATAGTAAGTTGTCTTATTTTCCTTTTATTATATTGTAAAATTTTGTAATTTCCATATAAGATGAGAGACCCTTTGTGACAGTCCGACCAGTTATTTAATTTAAGACATATCAATTACTTAACGCGGTTAGACTGGAAACGGCTGCAGCAGCACGACGCAGGAGCAGATCATTTTTAACAGTTGAAATTGTCTGGTTATTTGACATATTAAATTTACTCTATAATCAGAATTTTCATAATTATTTCACAGTCACTATTATACAAACAAAATAACTTTCTTTTTTTCCAACATATAAAACATCAAGGATTAACGGAGAAACTGATAATTTATTAATACAACTAATATTTTATTTTGATATTTATATATTAACAAGTTGCAATGTCTAGGGATACACAAAAACAGTTAAATACAATGTGACCCACATATGATTAAATAGTAAATTACATAATACTTCATTTAATATACAGCCATCAGTTATAAGTATTGGAAATCTATGGACAATCTAAGTATAAGTTTAAAATATAAATGGACTGTTGGAATGATAACAAATCAAGTATAGCTTTAAATGTAATTCTTTTAAAGCATTAAATTAATTCCCATAAACATTGATTGTGCTTTTAACTTACTTTTATTATTCTTCCGATTTTATTTTCATTTTCCAAAATCTCAATCCAGACTAGACAAATCTGTTGACTGTTTAATGTGCTAATTCTGAGAATCCAAAACTAATAGATTCTGTCCAATTATTTTTATATTAAATAACAAGCAATGGACATTGACAAGCTATTACACCTCATTATAAAGTTTATCTCTTAATAAAGTTAAATCTACAATAACATAAGCTAATACATTATTGGGCTATACACACTGACCTATAGTTTTGATTAACATTGCTGACAATGAATATTAAATAAATGACACTACTATAAATTACAATTAGCTCGGCAAGAAAAACAGAAACAGCTTTATGTTTTCTTAACAATCAGTTTTTTTTTTCAATTCAAATGTTTCCTCAGCATTAATATATTTGTATTACTACTTGATAATGTAAGTCTTAATAAAATGGCCAATTTAATTTGACAATTTAATAAAATTCTTCATGGAATTCTTAATTAATTGTAAGAAGATATACACAATTAGGTTCTAGTTTAAACTGATTCTTCTATACGCAGCCCGCAATATGTGCTATAAAAAAGAAATAGGGTGGGAGAATGCTTAAATATGGCAAAAAATCATATTCCATGTTTTTTTTAATACATTGACCAATATCCATGTGACCGATTTTCACAAATAAACAGGCACACACAACAAAAAAAGTCATAGCAAAATAATTTACAAAAAAATATAACATAATAACAAAACTATATTAAGCTTACATTTGTAAAGTATGGTGGTGAATATAAGAAGTCATTTCTTCCTTTCTCTTACTAAAAAGATTGGGTAGTTGTTATTACTTCATGTGTATTTTGGTATACTGCTTCCTGTAAATGAAAGAAGAAAAAATTATAAAATGACTCATTATTTTTAGTTAGCAACTGAAATTTTAGGCAAGTTAAAAAATAAGGCACTGGTCATTTAATAATACATAATTAGTTTTGATATAGATATTTATTTGAAAGTCATGAAGTGTAATTACATTTTAACATTTTGATTATTTAACAGTTTGTCATTATAAATACTCATTGACTAGTACCATGACATTAAAGAATACGCCAAAGTTATTATAAGTTTTTATATGGAATAATACTTCCGATCCTCAGTCAATATCTATTGTCTGTTATACCAAAATGACTTGTAGCAGAAATTTAGTAGGCTATTAAAACAACAGGATGTAGATTATAATGCAGCAGTCTATCTGACTATAAAAGTTTACAAAAAACTATTTTAGACAATATAATTGATAATTGAAGTACTTACTAAGTTTTCAATTCAAACAACATTTTAATTATAATCTACCTAATTGAATACATTATAATGTGCAACAATATTTTTTTAAAAATTTTTAATTTACATAAAATTCAGCATTGTTAAAATGTCTAATCTCAGAAATAATATTTTAATAACAGTTTTCTACCCTAAAAACCTATTTTTTTTGTAAAGCTAACTATGGCTTTTCATGTCATAAGCTAAATTAAAAGGACAATTTTAAAAGAAACATCTTTAATTCTAGTTTTACTTGAAATATTAATTACAGATTTTGTTTATGTTCTATACACTGGACTGTTCTTCTAAAATTATTTTATATGAAACAATTTTCACATTATTGAAATCTTAAAATTTAATTATTATTATAATAGCATTATCATTCAAAAGCCAAACAAACTGGTTTGTTATCTATATAGCTTAGTAACTAGTTTACTAGTGTCACTTTGGAAATATTACAAAACAAATTCATCACAACATAAAAAGTAGTAACATGTAAAGAAATAATATTAATTCAAAGAGTCTTCAATATGTATTTAAACTTGATTGGATTAAAATTCCTCTCCTTTCACTTCAAATACTGTTTCACTCCAATATATACAAAATTGTAATTAAATTAAAATCAATTGGATGGCAATATAAAAAAGAGCAAAACTTGCACTGTTGTGAATTCTATATTTAAAATTCATAAAATCTTAAATATAGAAAAAATACTGAATTGATTTTAAAAATTTTAATTATTTTATGTGAAATTTTATAAGCATAAGTATCTTGTGGATTAACATGCATTATATTAAGGTAAGAGCGAAAAGGATATACTACTTAATAAAATTTCTTAGAGAAAATTTACCTTAATGCAAAAACATTGGTTTAATCAACAAACTTGGAATGTTTTTTAATCTGAAAAGGAAGCAAACTAAATGAGCAAAGGCTTAAGTAAAAAGCTTAATGCTTCTATTGCTGTTAAGGAAATAACAACATTTTACCAACCAATAATACCAATGAATGAACCCTACAATATACAAGCAATTAATACCAATATGTTAAATTTAATAATGGTTGACAGAAAGTTTTATAAAAATCTAAAGAGACTTTAAAATGGTAATTATATAAAAGCAAGAACACTATAACAATATGTGTTTTACATTACACTTAATTTCTCTAAATGACTAATAGGTCATTTCAATAGAAAGTGTAATTGTGAAAACATTAAAAGTACTATATTTAAAAATTATTAAGGCTCCCGACTTCATTCTCTTATTCAATTTAAGGCATCAATATTGAATAGCCATGTCAAATAACCACACTATGCTAAAATATTCAAAGAATTTTTAAGAATAATTAAAAATGCATTATAAATCACCTACACTGCATTTATACATGGGAACCAAACTAAATAAACAGTGAATGTGTTTCCTCGCATTTGGGCACACAAAACTATTAAAAGAAACACTATTTCTAAGCCAGCCATTGTATTTTGTCAGGTTTATGTATAAGTGAATGATTTTCTATTTCAATTGTAAAACCCTTGCATAATATACCAATCAAGAAATTAAATAATATTTAAACATTGCAATCCTTCATTGTCTCTTTACCTACAAAACAACACTGTACAATTAAATAAAATACAATGTCTTATATATAATTGTTTTTGTTAAATATAAACATAAGAGAGCAATATACTTTTATACACACATTTTGTGAAAAAAGGAAATAGTGGCCTTTTACATATAATACCAATTCTATCATAAATGGCAAAAAATTGTTTTATACTTAAATCAGAAAATTCTTAAGATATAATTGGGTTACTGCAATATTAAATAACTTGAAACTCTTAAAAGATCTGATTATCAGACTTAGAGATAAAACTGGATAAAGCAAGTACACATTTTGGTAATCTGTAGATAAGATAAACCTATAGGCCTTATTAACATTAAATCGGACATAAAAACAGCATAAAATAAAAAATGTCTATTAAAATAAAATCACTAAGTACACAATTCAAATACTCTTTAGAATTACAATACTAATTGTAACATGTTTCCTTGTAGTTGTTGGATATATGAATATAAAGCTACATATCTGAAGCACAATTATAGCTTTTAATGGTATATCAAACATGTATTGAGAAACTGTAATTTTTTTAAACATTATGTAATGATCATAGATACATATTGAGAACTATTGTGTTAATGTGATATTCCATAATTCACCCCACCTGTGTTGAGGCCAGTGTTCTCGGAAGCAGCAGCGCCCATGGCGTTCGGCGGCGCTGGCATAGCAATTGGCGGCGCCTGTTCTCCACCAGGTCGCCCTTCACCACCTGGCTGAACTGTGACTGCTTGAACTCCATCAGAATCATCTCTCTCAAGTGTATGGTAATCTCCAGATTCTTCTGGTGGGCGTGGTTTGCATTTCCCACAGCAACAATTGCAGCAACAGCATAAGCAGCAGCAGAAGTAGCATCCGGTTAATATGCCGCATACAACAAACAAAGCCTTGCACCAAGTGCTTGTCACGACGAAATAGGCGTTGACATTTTCTTCGCCGAATTGTTCTGCTATATAAAGACCGAGTGAGCCATAATTGTCGTAAATATTTCTTTTAGTAGCATCGCTAAGGATTGTATGAGCACGATTAACTTCTTTAAATTTGTCAGCTGCTTCAGGATTGTTGGGATTTTTATCTGGGTGGTATTTTAAGGCCAATTTGCGATAGCTTTTCTTGACATCATCTGGCGTTGCGGTCTTGGGTAGTTGCAATATTTGATAAAGGCTGTCTCCAGCAGTTGATAATTTTCTTTTATCCATGGTAACGACTCGGTAACAGAACAATTACAGAAGAGGTTTATATTTTCAAACGGTAAAATAATTTAAACACGACTTTTAAATCCCGATAAAATAATATCCATTGCTCAAGCTATAATACCACAAATCACAATTGCTGTTATACCATAGATAATACATTTTTACTACAGATTCAATGCGTACATAATTATTACGACGTACTCTGCAATATATTGCATTCAGCTATAGAACTAAATTGCATTGCCTTCAATAACATTTTTAAAATAATTTTAGCAGTGCTCAAAAACTTTAGCTATCTTTGATGAGAACTTGAACTTAAATGAAAGGTAATACCAAGGTATAAACTAATTGTTCAAATTTCAACTATAGTATATATTAAGTTAGGCTAAGGTGTATTAACATTTTAACATTTTTAACATCTAAGGTTGCAGGAGCAATCCGTGCTGAGAATGATCATTTTTATACGACGAAGTACATATCTTCGTTCTTCTAATTTCGTTATATATATTAATACATTATTTTTAAAATTCCCATACTATTATTTGGGCCATGGGAGGTTGCCGGGCACTCGCTTTTAATGCCGTGTCCTCGAGATGTAAATTTATAATTTGCAATTATAAATGGTAAGTTGAAATACGTCAATCCTCATTTGGCCATGTGGGCGACAATGTCTTATACGCTCTTGTCTAAAAGAGGCCTTTGCGATGTAAAATGGTCTGTTATTTTTCTCTTATTATTTAGATATATTACGGATGACCAGAACAACAAAACCATGGAATATGGAAAAACGTAAATAAGCTGATTAATGTGGTATAAACAAAGCGTTAAAATTATTGAAATTTTAGTGCTATTATACATTAGTACCGATTTTAACACGCTTGAATCATATTTATTTGCCTATCAATATATCAGTCCATCCTCCCCTACATCTGTCCATCCGTCCATTCGTCCGTCCATTTATCCATTCAGTTATTTATTTATTATTGCAAATCTAAAGAAAAGGCAGGCTTAAAATCTATACATAGATATCCCCGGAGTCAGGTAATTAAAAGTTGTTTAATTTAAAACAATGTATTTTAAATTAAACAACTTAACGGATTTTATCGCGGTTCATTTTTTTAGTTCTATCATCTGAAGTTTCAAATCCTTTTCATTGATCATGGTTGCGGATAGGGCAGATGTCTGATACCCTGGTGTAACTTGTCAATTCTGCATACCGTCACCTTGAATATTAATACTTTTAGTCCGATCTACGCAGTAGTAGTAAGTACTTATAGTATCGTTAGGTCTTACAATGTTGGTCTTACAAAATTCTTATTTCTTGGGATGATTTTATTTATAATGGGTTCCCAAGCAAATGACAGCACCCAACCATCCTGTGTATTGAAATTTTGATGTTTCTTAATTTCAATAGTCTCATGAATCATCCTTGGCAAGAACCGGTTTTCTGCTGCGAGGATTTTGGCTTATCAAATCTGATGTAATCGTTGGGTCCTTTCATAGTATGTTGACAAATTGCAGACTAACTTTGTCTATTATTTTTATATCAGCTGTGTTCCTTCACCTGGGTTTTCATAGCTGTCTTTGTGTGAACTACATAGGAGAGACCATATCCAAAATCAAGCTTGTACCCTCTTGGATGTTGCGATTGACGGGTGGTAAAACTTAATTTATTTCCTTTTCTGGCTTTAAAGTACTCGCTCTATTATGGCTGGCTTCACTCGATCATTGTGATGTTGGCGCGGTATTGGGAACTCATTGTTACGCTGTACTTCCTTGACATGTTGTAATTCAACGGCCAGATGTTACTCGTCACAGATCCCACGTACTCTAACACGTACACTACAAAGATTTGCCCACGGTAAATAACTGAGAATGAGAGTCACTGTTTCCTATGCACATTGTGTCTCAATGATTGCTGGCATTGCGGCTTACTAAAACACCTAGAAAGACTAAGCAGTAACATGCCTCTTATTTCATAGTAAATAAAATTTTTACATGTATAGAATTAAGGTAGTCTAAAAATTAATTTATTTTGTCTGATGGTAAAATTGTGAATGTGACATCTACATACCGCTTATGAAATCTAGGATGTATGGGATCTGTCCTAAGGGCCTTCTCCTCAAAGTCCCCCAATAAAAATAACCGTAAGTTTCAGGAACAATATTTAGGAAATACACACAACAATATGATCTAGGGATATATATATATATATTTTTTTAAATAACTTAAAAAGTACTGGCCTTAAAGAAAAACTACCTTTTTTAATTGCAAATTTGTATATTAAAAGTTTTGTTTTAAGATGAAATTCGCATTCATTGAATTTCTTCCAAAGAAGTAAATCTTCACGAATTTCTAACTTGATTAAAACTCCATAAATTTCTATAAATCTTTGTCAAACGCATCTTCGGTGTTAATTTAATCATGCCACGTAGACACTTGACTGGGAACGAAAATTTAAGAGCAGTGGGCATGATTCTAGCCAGCGCTACCCAAATTGCGGTTTCTGAAGCCATGAGGACTAGTCAGAGCTTTGGTCACGTTATCGTTCCACGGGGGAAGTGGTGGAACGGCACCGAGGACTTAAACGCATTACAACACATGTACAGGACAGATTCATAGTAAATGCTGCACGAAGTCAACCAAATGTAACGGCGATGCAATTGGTTCAAAGGCTACAGAGAAAGTACGGTTAGCTGGTAAGCGGTCGAACTTTGAGAAGACGACTGCATGAAGTCAACCTACGTGCTCGTAGGCCACTTCGGGTACCAGCGCTGAGGAGAGTTAATCGAGGAAGAAGATTACAATGGGCTATTGCACACGAAAACTGGAACCATTCTCAATATTGTGCTTTTCAGTGATGAATCCAGATTTGGATTTCATCCTGCTCCCACAACAAGTTCATGCATATCAAGGTGGCAGGATTATTACAGACAGGATCACATCCTATTGAGCATGCTTGGGATATGCTTCAGAGAAGAGGTCTTTGGAATTTCCCTGAAGATATTGTGCATGAAAACCAGATGTTTTTACATCTTAGCAGGACTTGGGACAGTATTCCACAATAGGATATTGACACCCTTGTTTTGAGTATGCAGAACCCCTGCAGATGTGTGAGGAGAGTCTTAGGTGGATCCACGGATTATTAATATTAAGTTTTTAACATTTTTTTAAATAGTTGATTGTTTAGGTTTTGATGTTTCAGAATAAAGTTAAGATTGTAATTTTGTCTGAGTTTTTCCTCTTCTTTTAAGATTTTTTTAAATTTAACTTTACCTAAAAGTTAATTATTAGATTAGATAGACTATTAAACAAGGTTTAGTTTAATGTGTAGGTGTCTTAACAAAAAATTAATAGAATTTTAGTTATTTACATTTAATTGAAATATCCCTAGACCATGTTATTGTGTATATAAATGTCTTACTGTTAATTTTACAATCGATTTTTTTTCTTCAAAGAACGAAAAGTGGACGGTTGCCCTTATTAAAAAAAGACATTATACATATTTCTAGTCCAACATATGTTACTTTATAGGTGAGATATCAAAATTATTATCGTAAATTTGTAAAATTAAAGCGCAAACATAGGCATATATAGGCGTATGTAGGGGGCCAAGTGCACCGTGCCCACCACAGCATGGTCAAATTAAACAATTGATCGTGGTCTACAATAAGAGTTCAAGCAAAAACAATTTTTTATTTATGTAGGTAATTCTAATGGAAATTTTAAATTCCTTAGGCATGAAAATTGGTTGAAAGGTCGTTCAGGGATCGATAGATTTTGCTTAGAAGCTCCAGCTTGACATGCCCGATAACTTTAGTTCTGTCAGCCAATTCTTAAGGGCTAAAGGTATTTCCACATCTACATCCTTGCCGATGCTCGCATCCTTAGAGCCGTTATCAAACGGATCGGCCGTTATATAAGGAAAAATCCCAGTGGACTATACAAAAGAGTCCATCATAGACCAAGGCCTCCCCGCCAAAATTACATATAGATATGGTCCAGGTTCACCTGGAGCTATCCCCATACAGTAAAAAAATATTGAGCATTGAGTCGTCCTTCCTAGCCAATGCCATAAGTGCCATTTATGGCTCTCACGTTGTGTTAAATGCCTAGGCGATCACGGCACCCAGATTGTCCCAGACCAAGGGACAAAAATGAACTAGAAAGGTTCGGTCCCCCACCCTGTTCCAGCAGTTGTGTGTTCCTGTACTAGCAGGAAGGACACACTGCTAATCATAGAGGATGATCCAAGGCCCCCAGACGAAAAAAAGTGTCCAGCAGTGATGATGCCTATGCCACAAAAATCGACAGTTTAAGCGAGATGGAGCTATCATTAAAAAAATTGTCAATCTGTCTTGTTGTTTGTAAAAAAAAAATGTTAAAATAAAGACAAACGTGTGGCGGAAGTCGAGAACAAATCCACTGCAGTTCATAGTATAATGTGTGTTAAATAAATACTTTCAAATTAAAAATGCAACTCTTGAACTATCTG
>JAOCPS010000023.1:2070239-2080600 GCA_025505425.1 Graphium colonna | reverse complement strand
TATATGTCATATTGATCATATAATAATAACTTTGCGACCTCCACAATGGACACTATAATCCTCAAGTGGTATGTAAAGTGTATAACATTGTTTGTTTGTTTGAGTTTATATATATTAGTTTATATATATGAGGCGTGGTTAATGATTATGTGATCCAAACAAAATGAAGGTTAAAGGTTATTAAGACTTTATTGAATGGACATTTGTTGGGAATGTTGTCCTCGGGCGGGGATGTAGTTGTTGTAATCAAATAATATTGATAATAATAAGTAAGTTATTTTTTACGTTTTTATTGTGTAAATATATCAGAGGCGGTTCGTTGTTTCCACTCCCGTATGAAATCAAGCCACCGAAGGTGCTAAATCGTCTATTAACGCTTCTTAGGTTATCTTTTCTTTTATCGATATAGATTTAAAATTATTTTAATGTTAACTACATAAAGATATATAACGGTGTGGAATATATATGATGGTAGACGCTGCGGTTGGGACTTACTTCTTTTTTTGGGCGCCACATGCAGTAATTCCGTTATCGTGCTTTTCATCTGTATCATTTTCGTTTCGAAAGGACAATGCCCTAAGTGGTTCCAAAACTTTTCATGCACCAAGATCAAAGTTATATAGTAATTATTCTCATAATTTATTACGACATTACACGGATTTGATTTTTTAACAGGGAATTTAATTTGAAGTAAGAAATGAAATTTAAATAATAAATTTAGAATACAATAGAAACTATTTTCTGTGAAACGATTTTTCGAGTTTTCTCTACGAAAAGAACTTCTGAACGAGTTAAAATAATAAGTTTAGTTTCCAAAAATAAACGTTTAAACTTGATGCAATTGACGGTTTGCCATATAAAATGGGCATTGTCCTTTTCAATTAGCACAACCGTAAAAGAATTTTGCGCATATTGGCCATGTAGAGCTTTTATTGAGATAGAACGGTGGGTCGTATTGTTTCAATCGAGTAACTCGTTCATTCCAAAAGTGAGACGACTTGTGCCTTCACTTACTACGAAGTGAATGCTACGAACCGTGGCATACGACAGACCGAGTTCCGCTTGAAAGATCTAATCATTTTGTTTCAGATGATTTGAAAACTGAAGATAGAGTTCATTGAAACAAATGATCCAAATATTTCGTGGTCTGAGTTACAATTCTCTTTGGAACGATCTTATTTATAAATACACGTTTAATTATAAACATTTATATGCTCAGTATAAAATATCTGTCCTAATCAACGAATATTTAATTTTAATTAAATTGTAAAGACGAAGAAGGACGACATTTGATTGTATTCGACGATGATTTTTTCCTTTTTTAACCATAGCGAAGTCTAAATATTTCAGATCCGTCAACTGCAATGATGAAAGAGTTACTTTAAAATGCCATCATATGACGAGTCTCATTAGATTGCCTCGTTTCGATTAAATTTTAAAACAGATAGATTCAATAGTGATTCTCATTCGCCCCCTAGAGCGGGGCGATTTTCATGATCCACGTGTATATGTATAAATTATAAAAGGAATTAGCATTAGAGAATGAATTATTAGAACATAATTGGAACAATTTCGAGCACTTGTTAAAACTTACACATTGACCGTGGATTCCTTCTTTTTGGATATTTCTATTCTCACCCTTAATAATCTAGTCCACTGTTCTAAAATTTACTAGAGTAGATAAATTAAAGACCAAAAGTGAGGATATCGGCACGTTGTGTATGCTCTTATAAATTCGCTTCATTTAGGACTTATATTCCCTTCAGTGTAAAACTTTCGTCCTAGAACAACGCTTAGCTATTTCACGCATTCAAATTAAACTCAGAAATCATGCCGTGAAATAATATCGTTTGATATGCTACTATCGATTAATTTCTTAGGGCACTGTTAGCAATAAATTTAGGAAATAAATCATTATGAAAAATCATAAAAAGAATTTCAAAACCAATAACAAACTCAACCAAGTGTACAAGTAAACGAGACGAGTTGTATATGTAATTTATCGAATTGATACATTTTAATGCAATATTTAAAGTTATTTTTTTAAGGTCTCACTCTTGATAAAAAAATACACACAAATACTTTCGTCACGTTGTAATTAGTGATGTGCTAGACATCTGGGTCGGTATCCGTATCCGCGGATATCTAAGGGAAAAGAAGGATGCCTATCCGTTACTTTTCATGCGGATCTTTGCGGATATTTATCGTGTTAATTTTTATTAAATCCTATACATATTATAATTTTATTTTTTGAATATGCCCCCTTACATTGCAGACATAAATTGTAGTTAAGTAGCATACAAATAGTACATAACTCAAAGGTACTAAATGAACCATCTTATTATGAAATCAATTGAGACTAAATTTTTGTAGTGTGCTTAAGAAGTAAGTGAAGATCCACATCCGCATTTCACGTCACCAAATATCCGTATAGAGATCCGTATCCGCGGATATACATTTTTAACGATCCGGCACATCACTAGTTGTAAACATAACATTAAGCAAAATTTTAGGGTATTTTTTTGACATTACGAGAAAAAACTACATATAGATGAGCGTCCGATAGTGTTGTATTGCTTTTAACGCCAACCAAGTGCCGCTTGTAAGCCTTAATGTATTTTTGTTTGAATTCAAAAACGCGATTTTCGAGAATGACATGGCACCGTTGCAACAGAAAAATGAACTCTTGGATTCGAGCTCTTTCCTCAACGTTGAGTACCGCTGTCAATATTTCGTCGAGCGTTTTGTGATAGCGTGTACATTATGTTTTTTATATAATATACGTATATTTTGATGTACATAAATAAAGAGTAAATGTATAACGCACAAATAATAATGATGAAATCTTCTATGTATGCGAATGGGCGTACGTGAAAAAAATATGTATTTAGCGAAGAGATTAGAAAATACGAGAATATAGGGGTTTTCATGCACCTTCTGCTGCCATTTTATTTTTTATTATCTTGTTAATTCAGGACTCACGGCGTTTGTCACAATACCATTCATTTGCTGGCAGCACACACAAGGTTATCTATTGTACATTTTTCATTGATGGCAGTGTTGTTCGAATAGTCACAATAAGCCAGTTCTCACTTTAGGTTACGCTAGTCGGTTGACTGTCACACACGCACAAAACAGTTCTGATGTCTCTTTCGGGGTCGTCCGTCATCGTTGTGTTTTTCTAACCGAAATTAAAAAAAATATAAGAGTTTTTTGCCGCGTTGCGTTAAGATAGCGTAAGGGAAACACCAAATGGTAGTGTTCGTAATGCAAATATAATTATATAATTGTCTACACTGTATTATATTGATAATGGTAACGAAATTCGATGGTCATGTTGAGGTTTGTACTCCGCAATAATTTTCAATTGACATGACACTCGCGCGATATCTAATTATATTGAAGATTTTGTATGAAACAATAAAATATATTCAAATACGGTGTTCGAAACTGTCATAGTGTATAGATGGGAGAGTTTTTTTGTTACGTCAGCGTAATTTATACGGGTACGCTGTAAAATGTTAATATATTTACAGTATTAATCAATGATAGATCAATTAAACAACGAATACGCTCGTGGTTTGACATTTTTATGTAATATGTTTGAATAGGGGTGATAGATTAATGGCTGCCAACGTATAAACTTAATTTTGTTGTCTTATTCTCATTTCGATGCTGATTTGAAAAGATGGTTGCAATTAAACCTATATACAGGATGATGGCGATTCGCTTTCAATACTTTTAGACTTTATATGTGGGGCTCATATATGATTAAAAATAAATATTAATTTAACATTGAGTAAACACAATCTAAAATTTAAAAAAAAATATGTAACGTAATTCATGTGAGACGGAAGGCGGAGGGGATCGACGACCTCGCGCGTACCAGCTGATCACAGCCGCCACACAAACTATGCCCCTCATTTTATTACATAGATATGATGACACTCGTGTACCGAATGCTTTTTTTTTATATCGTAGGTGACTCGTCAATCACCCTGTATATCTGTTTGCGAACTGATACAAATGCATTGATATTCAAGTAAACTTTAAATGTACAATCTCGGACAAAAGTAGCAATAAAAACCGTCCTTTATTTTATATGTTATATTATATAGACATTATTTTTTATTATGATGATTAATTTTTACACGCAAGACAAGTAAAGTTGATTTTACAAAACAAAATAATTCTATATTTTATTTTGCTATATTTTCGATATAAGAATTATGATTAAAGTTCTTGTATGGTGGTCACTGACGAGTCCGGCGACTTTCCGAGGTGTGTGGGAGGTAAATTTTGCATAGTAGTCTCAGTTCCTTATACATTTAAAGTCGCATTTTGAACAGCTCGCACACAATTTTCCGTCACTAAATCCATATGGACGTCTCGTCAGTGACCACTATTAATGTAAATGAGAGCGTATTTTACCAATGTGCTGCGGACGTTTGTAACACGCCGATTGTGTATCAAAAGATTTTTGTGTATCAATGTTTACATGGTGATTTATAAAACAGAAGATATTATCAGGGTTATATTAAATTTAAAATTGAAGGCGAATACAAATAAAAAAAAGCGAGAAAATTTTTTTCAATACTGCAGTATTGAAAAATTTATTGAAACATGGCATTTCGTCCACCTCCCAAAGAAAACCTAAATAATTCAACAAATTGTTTATAAGTTTATCTCCTTCATTTTTGTTTTGGTTTTGTTCTCAATTGATTGATTACTTTCCCTTAATTTGAAATAAGAAATGAGAATAGGGCATTACAATGAAATATTTAATCTGACAACTCCATAGGGTTTCTTTCACGAAAATCGTTAAATGGTTCAATAAGTTACTCGTGACAAAACGACATGGCCTTCTCAAACTTAAGGATGTAGTTAGTAAAATAAGGAAAAGGATGAGAAATATTTAAAATGTCTTATGATAAATCGTAATTGCATAATTAGATTTCTAACGCATTTAGAATGTGTGTTGTTCACAATACAAATACCCCGAAAGTTTCTCTTATGTAGTAACACATTTTCTAACGTTTGTCTTAAGATCTAATTTATTAATTATAAAATATTGTTTGTATTCTACGGGATGTTTTGTATGTAGTCTCATTGTAGCTAAAAGGGAAGTCGATTCGTACTAAAATTATATTTAGTGTTCAAAGTTTAATGCAAATCTGCTAAATATCACGAATATTCACTTTCCTTTTAGCTGCATGCGAATTTGTGTATGTCGCTGATATGTATTTATTGTTTTGGTGTCTGTTCATAAATTAGTGTAATGCATGTAATTAGTGTCATTTCCACCTAAATATAAATGTTTTGTATTAATTTGATAGAATTATGTTGGTCTAGATACAAGTTTATAGTTGTTCAAAGGGATTCATTATGTTAAATGGGATAATTCTTCCTCATACGATCACACACAGGTGTCTTGTACCGGTGCAGGCTCACGTCAAATGCATCCAACTTATGTTCAGAGCGGGGAGACGCTCGCCTCTAATCTTGCATAAATTAATTAATCATTCAAAGTTCTAGATCATATAAATATATGTTGATTTATAATTCGACAATCGACATTCGATTTTTTTAAATAAACTCATCCCATCAACGTGTGATACAGAGTCACAGGGCCGTTCGTTTATTGTTTAAAATCTTTAATCATAGTGAGAAAGGTAGCGTAGTGTAAAGAAGTAAATCGTAAACAATTACAACCGTAAGCACGCGGCGCGCGACGCCGGCAAACACTGCCACAGTACGCGGGCACTATAAATATATTGATATGATCTAGGATGTGTCGTAGGTGTTTTCGAGTAGTGATCGTGTACTAAGTCTTATGTTATGCCTTCTAAATGATATAAAAGGGCCTGAGGCGCAGGCGAGCCCGCTAGATTTGGCGAAAGGTATCCAGCCTTCGTAGTACGGTGCGCGCGTACGAAAAAATAAATTTAAATTCTAACGGAAGACGCCTGCGCCTCGGTGCCACGTAGGCAACGTTCGACACTCGAAATAAGATTAATCACGTTCGAATAATTGTAGACAGATTTTGAAGTTTAATATTATTTGCATTTTCCTAAGAGTTAGAGCGATTGAGACAGTAGGTCGAACGACCGTGTTATGATGAATTGTGGAGATGTTTATTAAAAAAATACGTTTATGAAAATGAAATAAAAACGAGAAATATTGTCATATAAACTTGTAATTACTAACATAAGAAGAATTATTGGAAAAAACACAGAAAAACGTTAAATAAACCAATTAAAATACAGTTGTTTGTCAATTAACCCTTCGCCGACACCCCACACGCAGTGATGAAATAAAAAGGCACTTGTCTACTTTAAATATTTTAATACAAAAGGTATTGTTCGCTTACGTCAATATCACACTCGAACTTACATCATCTATGTTATATTAAGTATAAAAACTATGACTTCGCATTAAATTATCGTTCTCACAAACAGTATGAAAAGAAGCATTCACAATCACAGCTCGTCCGCTATATACAATACACCGAACGTGGTCAGGCACACGACACGATCACAGTGGGCGGGAGAGTTCTGTTCGACACGAGATGGCGCTAGGAGCGACATGCGGCCAAAAACGCGAGCAGCGCTAACGCGATCCAAGATGGCCGCGCCGACACGCCGCCGCTTCCCGCCTTTTCGCCGTCATCTAATCACACGACAAACAATATTAAAAACTCAATCTTTAAAATGTAACCATTGATATGAGAAAAACCCTAGATACACAAAAATGTCTAATGTCAAATTATTCCTTGTAAAAAGAACTTTATATCTTCCATCTTGAGTTTCCGAAAGAAAATAATAATAAGCAATTTTGACGTATAAAATCAAGAACTAACTTGATTGTTAGTTTTGTTTGTGTATCTACGATTTCTTGTTTACACACAGCTACGAACAAAAACTCCAATGGATATGGCATAAGCGCGTAACATTTGCGACCGCAAAATACGTTTGATAACGTACCTGGCGGCGGTAGCGAAATATGTGAAAATGGACCTACGATGTGGGTGAGTGACGTCGCGGCGGAGGACTTCCACCCTCCTAATAACGGAGCCCCGTGGCTACTACAGTCTAGCCCCGTCCGACTGAACGTTGGCAACTGGAATAAATATTCGCCTTTAAAACGTATATTTAATCGCTAAACCGCAACCGTTACTCACTCATGACTACGCAAACTACTCAAACCATGCAACTAATATACTTTAACCTAAATATTTATTGCATCTACGTGCCAATATTACTGTTATACTAAACTAATAAATACTTATAATATATACAAACTTAAAAATATTATTTAGCTTAAATTATCTATCAAATATTAGATTTATAAATGTTACAATATATTCATGCGTGTACACCAAAAGGTGATATTAGTCACGACAAATATAACGCATAACGCATACTCATTAGTTTCATAGGCATGGGCCATTTAAGTGATTTTTCACTTGCTTACCGTTATATAACGTTCTCATCGTAGGTAACGATAACGTTATATAACCTAAAGCAAGTGAAAAAACAGTGAAATGGCCTAGTTTCTAACCATAAACAAACACAAATCAATCACAAGTTTATTTTGATAGAAGATTTAAAAAACCGACTTCAAATGCCTTGAAAGTGTACTTTCGAAACATATCTTCTCCGTTATTTTGATTTTAAAAACAAACTACTTATAAGATTTTTATAAAAAGAAGATCATTGTCGAAGTATTGTATCAGTTAATTTTTTTTTTAAATCAGTTCATAAGAGACATAAGAGACATGTGCAAACAATCCTAAATTTCATAATTTTTATTTAAAAAACAAACTAATGAGTCGATATTTTTTGAAAATTTTATTGGACTTTTTATGAAGAATGCTCTATCATACAAATAAAGAATTTTTCAAATTGCTTCATAAATGACTGAGATAAGCGCAAAAATACATAAAATCAATTTTGTAATTCTGATTAAAAAAAAAACTACTGAATCGATTGTCCAGAAAATTTTATAAGACCATTCCGGAAGAATACTCTATAAGATGAAAAAATAGAATCGGTTCGAAAATAGCGGAGATATGCGCGAACGTGCAAAAAAACATAAACATTAAAATTGAGAACCTTCCTTCTTCTTTGAAGTCGGTTAAAATATTAAATAATGTGTTAATATCAAACTTGTTTTAGTATTTCAAACTTGTCCGATTTTAGATCGTGAAGTCGGTCAAACTCGTGTGCTTTAGTTTTAAAATTTCTTACGTATTTACAAATTGGAGACATTGTAACGTGGACGTTACCCTACAAACGCGATGAGGTGTAATTTTTTCATCTTAGTATCTAGAAATTCGAAACATTGATCAATATTTATCAATAAAATTCTTACTGCATTATTAGATGAAACTGTTCAGAACGAAGCAAAAAATAATTAAAACATCCAAAATATAATGAAGAAAATAAATTTAAATTTATTATTTGATAGATGCAAAGATTACTTAAGGAATTTTTGAAGAATTATTACCAATTTAATATTTTTTAATCAACCATAAAACACGATACACATCTATTATAACTTTCAAAAATTGTTTTGAAAATTTTCGACTAAAGTTTTAAAAGCTACGTTAGAAAAATAAACCAATATAAAATAAGTGTCATGTTTTAAAACTTAAATACGAGTGAATATAAAAATTATTCTGCTTTCAATGATATGTTTAACGCTACAGAAATGTTCAAATCCAACAGCAAGCATGCATGCGATGTATACAAAGCGTGAAGCGACTACACAACATGCGGAAACATGCGTAAACATGCAAATGTGATGAAATAAACGTACAGGTGGCGCGTGACAAGCTCGCCGGTACTAAAATCACCGCTTATTTCTATAATCTCACTGGTACTCATATGCTCTCTTAACTAATTGAGTCTTTGTTCTTTATTTTTTCTATGTACAATAATCAGGAACTCCATCGAGGCTAATCCCTGAACCAGAAGAACGATCTGGGAGCGGATGATTTTACACCTAGAAAGACAGAACACACAAACACATGACGCGAGGTGCTCGCACACACCTACGCGCGTATGTGCGACGGACACACACATTGGCACAATCACAGTGTTTAACATTTATAGTGCAAAATTATTTAAAACGTGTAAGTGGACAAGTACACTTGTACAACTGTGATTATAGAATCCAACAAAATCAATAAAATCGTAACTAAAATTGTGACCCACAGTGCGTTAACTTATTCTAAGTGGGTGCAAGGACAAAATTGCAAATTACATTATGTGTTACGCTTAAATATTAAGCACATTATTGTTTTATTATTAAATTTGTGTGTTTTGAGGTTATGTGCGGAATATTTACGCGGGAAACGCAGGTAGCTTCACTGGCGCCCAGAAGC
The DNA here is from genome assembly GCA_025505425.1 of Graphium colonna. Lineage (NCBI taxonomy): Eukaryota > Metazoa > Arthropoda > Insecta > Lepidoptera > Papilionidae > Graphium > Graphium colonna. The sequence goes on along the minus strand of JAOCPS010000023.1, from coordinate 2,071,212 downwards.
CGTGTCGTCGTCAAATTAGGTCTTACCGTCGACCGCTGCCCCAAAACTCAAGCAACTTAAAAGCATATACAAAAAAAGCCCCACCAAGCTATTATTAGTATGGTTAAATGATTCAAATATTACTTTAAAAAGTTATTTAATATTAATTGAGTTTTAATATATTATTCAGGTTATCATTGGTTGTAATTATTTCGTTATTAACATTAAATTTGGATACGAAATGTTAGCTAATGAGTTTATATGTTATAACGAAAATGGGTTAGTCAATTAGTAAAATTAAAATAAAATAAACACAAAGAAACACACAAAAAAAGAAACATAAAAACAATAAACAATTGACAGTTAATAAAGTTCAGAAAAATACAATTAGTTTTCTAAACTAACAGCACATTCTATCAGAACATAAACAAGGGGAAACAAGAACACACAAAACTAATGAGAGACATTCACACATAGAAAAGAGCAAAATAGCAGACATTTAACATTGGTGCCGGCGACGGTCAATCCCTCTTTGAAACTGCAAAACGAATTTTCGATAGCTCTTGAAATATCTCTTTTAATTCATTGACAAAACTTTAATCATAAACATGTTCTTTTATTCGAAAAAATTTTTTGTTGTATTTTCTCGAAAGTTTAAAAAAAAGTCATCCATTCTAACATACTTCATCAATCAATCAAAACGACTTTTCGTAATATCCTCTTATATCTGCTTAGATTTCGTCACATTTAATTTCCATAGATAACTCTTTTACCCTTATTTTGTCTCATGTTTTTAATACTTTCAATCGAAAGTTTCGAATTAAAGGATAATGCCCAAACCTAGTATCAAAAATTCTCTTTCATCAAGATCAAAATTACATAGTAATTATTTTCATAATTTTTTAAGACTTTTAGCTTTATGGTTTAAAGCGGTTTTTTGGTTTAAAGTGCGGAATTTAATTCAGAGTATAAATGTATGAATTTTGCTTTTTTT
>JAOCPS010000023.1:2046074-2056210 GCA_025505425.1 Graphium colonna | reverse complement strand
GGTTGACAACGCACTCGCAACTCTCCGGATGTTGCGTTTGTCTATGGGCGACGGGATCACTTACCATCAGGTGAACCGTCTGCTCGTTTGTCTTTCTTTCCATAAAAAAAAAACGTGACACAGGATGCATGCTGTACTTGCCGCGCAAGCGTGGTAGGAGAGGCTTTTTAAGTGCCCTCACTATGCGAAGCGTACAGTCTGCGTAATTACTTCATGGCGAAATCGGATAGACGAGAGACCGTTAGAGAAGGGGCTCCATGGGCATTTTAACAACGCACTTCATGAGCCCTTTGCAGACACCATTGCATTGCATTGAAATGGCTGCGTTTCGGTGACCTCTTTGAAGAAACCGAGGGTTTTGCCTATGCAATACGAGATCAGTTTATTAAGACGAACAATTATAGGACATACATTCTGAAGGATGGCACTACTGACATATGTCGAGCTTGTCGTTATCCAGCGAAGTCGCTTCGGCATGTTATCTCCGGTTGTTCGACTCTTTCTAACACAGTACATGCACAACCTAGTGGCCAGAATCCTCTATCAGGAGCTCGTTCTGAAATACGGTATTTTAGAGCGAAAATTGCGGTATTACAAGTACATACCGGAAGTTGAGCTTAAAAATGACCGCGCCAGGCTCTATTGAGGCCGGCCCTTCATCACGGATATGACGATGGACGATGCTGACGAGCAAATCTGATATCGTGTTGAGGGACCGGGTACAGTAAAGGGTATTTTTGGTCGACATAACGATCCTATTTTACGTCAACCTCATGAAAGCCAAAAAAGGAAATATTTGGACCTGGCTTACGAGATGATCGACATGTGGGGTCAGATGGCAACCGAAATTATCCCTGCAGTTGTCTCTGTGCACGGGTTAATCCCAGTCAGCCTCTCACAACATCGGAGGCGGCTGTTACGCCGCAAGGGTCCGCTTCTGGCTCAGATGCAGAAAGCGGTTCTCCTCGATTTTCTATCACTAATGTCCTAACCCTCGGCCGTTCAGGGCGAGCCCTATCGGTACAGACGGTAGCCCCTACCGGGTGGTAAAGTATGGCTGGGCTTTATCTATATTTGTAAAGTTTATTCATATTATATTTATGATACTATTTAAATAATATATATAATAATACACTTTATTACGTATATTTACCATATATTATTATTTATGGTTATACATTGCAAAAATAATTAATCCCAAAAATAATAAATCTTTATTCGGTATCATACAATTAATTTTATTACTTAGGATGGAATCTTTATTTAGGCTACGATAGATATGCTGGTATAAGAAGGTTCCGCTCTTCCATGCAATAACAAATTTTAATATACTTAATTGTGATTTGTACTTGTACTAGTTTTGTCTTTCTATTTGATGTAAAAAAGAAATAATTTAATACAGTTTAATGAAAATCAAAAGTAACTAAAATAAAAACAAAAACAAACCTGTGCTATATGTATGCAAAAATGCGAGTGTGTGTGTATACTTATAACTTCATAGTCCAATTCCAAATGGTTGAAGTTTCATTGCTACCCTTAAAAAGAACAGGAATAGAATTGTCTTTCATACGTCTTCTCTCACTGGGTGTTCAAACACTCGGTCCCGTCATATAGCGTTGGGCCGACGCCATAGACATAGCATCACTCTTGAGCTTGTAGCAGAACAGCAGATGGACTAAAGACTTTGCTAATAGAGCGGAAGGGTTCGCGCGTGGGTCTCGTCACGACTCTTCTTGCCTTTTGCCAGGGTGGCAGTTGCTTTCTCTCCGCGATTTTATTTCAGTGCCACGCAGGAATATAATCGTAAATAATATTCCACTGGAGTAACCCTCACACTGGGTTCATACTTATAATGAAGTTCATTATATCAACTTGATTGCATGTAAAATTTTAAGTTGTCACGGTAAAACCTGACTCTGTGCTAATTAATTTATGCCTGTGATGTTATTTTAACGTGTATGTTCGTCAGGCACAACCCCGATAATGCATCCGTTTCCATAATATCTTAAACCAGATAAAGGACAGTGTTTGCGAGTGACATCTTTTCGGTCGGGTTGATATATTGCTAAAATAACCGTCAAAAAATTTTAAAGGTTTTTAATTCGTTTGAAAATCCATTTTGAGGTATTTGAAAGTATTTGCACAGCGTAGAATTGGTGATAACTGTTTCACCGTTTTGTTGAAACTACTGCTGTAGTTGTCTCGTTCTGAACGACTTGCAGTTCTTTTTAGATAATTAGAATTATTTTCAAGTTTAACGCCTTTGTAAACAGTCAGTTCTTCGACCCAAGATTATCTTGTTTCTTCTGCCAGGACCTAATCACTTAACTGAATTTGGCAATCTTTTGGAGCATTTGTTTCTTTCTCCTCGTGCATAATTTTTTTCATAGGAAAAGGTTCGCAAATCAGCTCATGTTTCACCTGATGTTAAGAGATCCCGTCGCTTATGAACACACACAACATCCTAAGAGTTGCATTTTCGTTGCCAGCCTAGGAAATTAAAAAGATTAGGTTTATTTTATAGGATGGGTTAGGTAAATATTTAATATTCTGAATGGGAAATGAAGGGGGTAGAACTGTCCATCCGAATATAGTCCGAGTCGTACTTAACTTTTTGTACTAAGCTTCTTAAATTGTTTTAAACTTTTGTCTTTTGTTTTTAACCGACCTGAAAGAAGGAGATTCTCAATCCAGATTTTTCTATTTTTTTATATATGAACCAATTTAAAAATAAAAGTTTCTCTTTTATCTAAAAGGATATATTTCCGAAATGGTCTCGTAAAATTTTTCACAGAAATCGGTTCAGTAGTTTGTTATTAAAATCAAAACAAAGGCAAAAACGTGTCCTCGAAAGTACACTTTTAAGGCAATTTGGTAATTTTCTGTGAAAATAATCATGTTCATTTAGTGTTTTTGTCATCAGGTCCTATCAATGGTTGTGCATAAACGGAAAATGATGACGCGCCTAGAGAAAATTCAATCAGCAAAAAAACAAAGTTATAGTTTGAATCATTTAATATCTTCCAAAAAAGTATTTAACCAGTAAGTGTCGTAAATTAGTCTACTAAATAAATGATTAACCACTAAAATTTAATACTTTATTCAACTTTTAATAATTTGTTTTAGTTACATAAACAGTTTTGGTAATAAAGTTTGTGGGAGGGATATTGCAATACTTATTACGAGCTCTTTTGAACTTGAAGAAAATAAGAAAAATGCAAATAAATCGGCAGAAACAGCAGAAAATCGGCGAAACAATTTGATGAAGGCTGTTTTAGAACAGCTGAGGAGGCACAAATACTGGCTACACTCATCGCTCTACATAATTAATGAAAATATTCAATACTTAAAAAAGAATTTTTACGGCGACGTTATCGTAAATAATTGCCAAATTGCCCTTTATCCGCTGTAAGTTTTTATTTTTTATAATTCGTAGACTAAATTTCAGTTTAACACAGAAAAAATAATTGTTTTTATAATATAATTTTTAGATATTAAATATGAGCATCTTATCAATAATCAGTTAAATTAAAATGCACCCCAAAAACATTTAATTTATATAAATTTAAAAGTCTAAAAAATTTATGTATGTCTTGTAAAATGTGAGAGTTAACTAATATTTTTTTTTACCTTTAGATGTTAACGAAATGACGATGTAAACGATGTTTACGAATCGCGTCAATTTGACGCATTAACAAAAGCACGTAGAAAAAATCGGTTAGATTTAAATCTTGCTACACTAATTTACTATCTACTAAATTACTTTTTATTCTTTACCAAAGTTATATTTTGATATCAATACAACTATATGACATTATTTCTTTCAAAATAAATTACTTATTCTATAAAATGCTTATCGTTTTTTTTTTGAATGCGTCAAATTGACACGTTCCGTAGAGATAGGTATGTACAAAATGTCCGTAAACTTTGTTAATAACGTTGTTGTGCCCAAAAAAATTAAAATAATACTTAAATCACAAATATGTTTATAAAAATAAAAGAATAATAGGTAAATAGTAAATTTAACGTGATATTTTGATATCTTATTAACTTGCAGTTCCGAGACAGAGCGTTACTTCGAGTTTTTCCTGAGAAAACGGAATCGCGAACGATGCAATACGATAATCGATTTAGAAGGGAGCTACAACAATTTGAACTATGGAAACCTGACGGATGACCAGATATTGAGTTTGGTGCTGTACGAAATTGAGAAGAAGTACCATTTTAGCGGCGACGGAATCTGGTGTAGGCAGGATGGAGTTAAAACGGAGATTAAATGCTAAAACTGCAAACTGCCTTAACGAACCTTCATATGATGTTATGTTGGAAGTTGTCTCAACACGTCTCAAAAACGTCCGTGGCACTTTCCTTGAAAAAATTGCATATTATGTTTCCGACTTAGATGTTGTTTTATTAATACAACCTAATGTGATGTACGTAAGATTGAAATTACAAAATATAAAAATAACGCCATACTTATGTAACGCCTTCTAAATCGATGGCGCTGGCTACATGCACGAAAAAGCATGACTCGTTGTCACGTTACGCCGAGTGTGCAAGCGAGAACGCGATAGAGAGGCACTTTACAGACAACCAATTTTTTGGTACGTCGAATCATCCAGACGTTACTACTTAAAATAACTTTTAGTTATTTAAATCACTACAATTTATTAATATTAGCTGGCATACATATACAAATTGAATTCGATGATGTTTCTTTTTGATATTAGTGGAAAATATTTTCCGTAAATCCAACTTTTGTGTTTCGAGATCTTGTATAAGAAGCCACACATATTGACTCAAATCACTTCATGTACACCTCAAAATTGTCAACAGAAATGAAGGATAAAATAAGTGGTTATAAGAATATTGTTAATCGTAATAGATTATTGCCAAATATAAAATGTTTTAAATGAAAGATGAAAGTAATAAAACACTTGAATAAGCAGATCATTGTATACTTTTTTATTTGTAAAAAAATGTGTATCAATTTTTAATGTACAATTTTTATACATTAGTGAGACCGTAAACCAAAGTATTTTTTGTCTGTGCCCATGGATTTCTTCTTCAATATGTCTGCAATCATTTATAATTAATCTGACATTGTCGTAACTTATACTATATACTATAATAACCTTAGCTGAATATAAGATGATATTGAAAACAATACAAAAGAACTTATTTTATGAATATATTGCTTAATTATTTAGTAATACCTATATTTCTTGGTACTACTATTAATTAATATTGGCACAATATTCACGTTTTTTTTTTACTTTATTTTACGCTAAACTATTTACACATAATTACTGGTTGGTTTCGACATCATTAATAAAAAAAAAACATTTACAATTATCTTAATTCAATTTGGTCCTACATATTATTACATCATATCCCTACACAAGTAAAAAAAATCTAAACTAAGTGTCCTACAAGATTATATCTGCCATACCTGAATAACTCCCTAAAACTGAACTACAACAAACAAAATACCACCTCAACTTAAAACCCATAAACATGTAATATGTATGAACAGTACATAAAAAACGAGCAATTTTTATAATAAATCTATCGAGATAAGCCAATATGTTTTTAATATTAAAATATAATAAAAAAAGGATTTTCTTATATATCTAATTGACTTAATCATATAAAGCACGCTAAAATTCGCCGTATTTTACAAAGCACACATTTGGAAAACTTCAGCAAATAAGTAACTTATATACTAAAAATGCCAAACTTAATAACAAAGTACCTAATTATTTTTAAAGGTATATTTATTTTAGGCTTTCATTCTAATAAGGCACAAAGAATGCACGAGAATATATAACCTAAAAATGCCGTATAACATTTCATCCAATTTAAGTTTTGTAATTAACAAATTGTTTCTTTTATTGTGACGATATGTACATCAGTTTATATTTACATATTTTTAAAGATGTCAAACACTTCATAAACGTTTTAATTCGTGGAAATTATCTACAAATTCTTTAGATTTCAAAATATAATGAAATAGTCGTAGTTACGTTTTATATTAAAATATATATAAGAAAATTATTAAAATTTAATTTGAATTGCAGAAAAGAATCGACACACGTTTAATATTAGATTACTATGAACTTTGCTTGTCTGTTAGTTTTTTCTGCTGTTGTCTTAGTTGTCTTTTTAAAATCTTTTCGCTTTTAAAAAGTTTCTAAACGAAAATAATATAAAATCTTTTTTTTTAATAATTCCATATTTTAGCATACGTGTTCACAAATTCTAAGCCATCTCTAATTAATTAATTGATTTATATTTACATACATCTTCAAATCAAATAAATGTAAAAAGTGTGTCGTAAATTTATTTCTTAACCTATTAAATAGTTATGACCTGAGCTATTGATACATTTTTATCTTATATTATGTAGAAAACCTTAATAGTATTTAACATTATGAGTCCAAACTATATTGCTCAATTCGATACAAAATAGGCAAAAAAAATCTTAATATTTTAAAGTTTTAATGAATGCGCCGGTCTGAATACTCCCTTTCGAAATTATTCCCGATCGTAGGATAATTTCGAAAAGGAGTATTTCAATTCAAAAAAGGGGGCAGGGACGTGTACGCTTGACCGGGGTTGGGTTCCATTTTGACCACTACGGGGGGAGCGAGTTCGGAATGGCGGTCCATTTCGTAGTGTTTGTCGTGCGGCACCATTCCGCATTTTTCGTAATCTTCCTGAGGTGGTGCGTAGCGCGGAGGCTCCTCTTGTAAAGCACATGCCGAATACTTGTCTTCGTGCTCATGGCCGCGGTAGTCCAGCTTATCTTCGTGAGCATGGGCCTCCATTTGGGGTGAATGAGCTGCTATCATTGGGTAGTCGCGAACACCTAGTGGAGGCGGACTACCCTCGCCGTATTCGTAGGAATGTCTCGGCGCGAACATCTGCCCATCGTGGCCATTCAACACTGTCGTATAGGAATACGCTGCGGGCTGAGAGTTAAACGCTGGATAGCCGCTACCCCCAGATGACAGTAGATGATGTGGAGACAGCTCGTACGAATGCTGATAAGACCAGGAGTCGGCCGGAGCTGGTAGACCGTTTTGTGGGAACGCTGGTAAATTGCCGCCGATGCCGGAGAATCCTCCGCCCAATGTCGTGGAACTAGGAGAACTGGAGCCAATATACCCTGTTTTTCTTGGTGGTTCGCGTTTGCGCCATTTCGCTCTTCGGTTTTGGAACCAAACCTTTAAAACAGATAATATTATATTAACATTAACATAAAAGTAATTAATGAATACACAAATGAATGATCAAATTGATGAACAAAATAAATGATCAAATTTCAGTCTTGAAGACCCACTGAAGATCGACCAAAGGATACTACAATCGACAATACCTATAGCCCATATTGTCCACTCTACCTTCTTTAATCCATAATAAAAAAAATCTGATGATCCTACCATTAAATTTATAGCATATATTAAAAAGACATTACATATAATCAGATTAACAAATCGTGATCAGTCCGTATTACCATAACGCAAACATTAAGTGTGGCAAAATTCGAACCGGTGCTTACGGTAACGCCCTTATTCATACAATGTGTATGTTACTAATTATTTCCATAGGTCAGAGTGAGTATTAACTTAGTCTTCTAGAAGCCTTATCAGTATTTATTAGGTATTCACCTGTACACGTGATTCCGACAGGTTCAGCTTGAGCGCCAACTCTTCCCTGGCAAACACATCAGGATATGGTGCACGTTCGAATGCCCTCTCCAACTCCTCTAGCTGATACGCAGTGAAGGTTGTTCTGAAAATGACAAAATTTATTAGAAACATTCGACTTGTGGGATCTTGACTACGATATTAAAGGAGAGGACTCGGTGCTCAATAGTAATCATATTTATGTGATAAAATTAGAGCCATAGTTTTAGCACAAAGTCTGGCGATTGTGATAAGCTGGAATGCGTGAGGCCGTCGACCGCTTCCTCCGACTCCCGTTTCCTCCGGCCACGCTGTCTGCTCGGATGAGCATGAAGTACGTAATAATTTTTTCAACTTTAGATTATATTTACTCAGTGGTAAATCAATATTTTTTTTTCTTCATATATATCTCCAAATATAACGTCTTATAGTATTGAAAGTGACTCTCCAATCGTCCTGTATAGTCAGATGTAACCTTATAAATTCAACTGCCGATTAAAAAAATCGATAAGCTGACATTTCCTGTATTAATATGATTAAACACCAACAAAGCCGTGAAATATAAAATACTGATTTTTTATTGCTATCGAGCGAGCTTTATGATGTTACTTGTCTATATCTTGGTGTAACTATCTTAAGCTGCCAGCAACGGCTTCTACTTCTGCTATGTAAAGCTTCGTCATGGCACCTCGAGCGTCAGGGAAATCTAAGTTTCCAAGGGCTGCATGTTACTCTATCATCAAACTTTGATGTGCTAAGTATACCAGAACTTGACTTGTGACAAGATGACTTCATTCTTAACCAAATCAATTAACTTACCCACCAAATTAACCTCGATGGTAGCTATACACATACAGAAACAATTAATAAACAATTTAAACAAAGCAAACGTATATTGGTATGCAAATCGTTTTTATCAGTCGGGGCGCATCAAACATCTGACGCGTGCAATATGGCTGCGGGCGCACGCGCAGAAATTGATTGAGCGTGAAACGAAATTCACCCCTGACGCGCGCCACCACTCCGAAATGGCCTATCAATTGTTACCACTTGACGGAATGCAGTTTTTATCTTGTATTTCGTGAATATTATAATTTTCGTGCGTCTAGATACATTTTCATAAATATATTTTTTTATTTAGTCTTTATTGCTAATACCTTAAAATTGGGACAATATAATGCGAATGCCTTTGGGCATTATCTTCTAGCCAACTTCACATTATTAAAGAAAATTAATAACTTGATATTTAACTATTACAAAAGAGGGGGACAATTTTTTTTAATATTTCTGATATTTATAGTATTGATAAAATATCTCTAAAAATATCAATAAATTAGTCATAAAGTATACCGCGCTATGCTTAATAACTTGATTTTAATTATTTTTGATAGCAGTATTTGTAACGAATAGTTTATATCCTAACAATGTTATATCCTAAAAAGTTTAATATTTCTGGCTTTTTTGATATTTATCTGTACTAGTAGTTAAAAAGAACATAAAAACCGCTCAACGCAGGGGTGCAGTAACAGCGTTGCAAGACCACTGACGCTGCGTTTAATAAGCAATAAGATCCGTCGTAAGTAAACTGCTAGATGAAGCGATAAGTCAATTGACTCCCCGCGGACATACGGGTAATTAACTTCAGCACCATATGACGCCGCGTATTTGTTAAACATGAAGCACTTAGATCGAGAGCTTTTGTCGTGTGATCCCCTTAAATCTATTTTGGATTAAAGTAACCCGTATTCTACCACCCTATGCGATTTAACCATTATAGTTCCAACAGCCTAAGTATTAACTAACTAAAACTTTTCTGCATTGAAACATTTTTTAAATAAGCAATGTGTATAAGAAAAAAATATGGGGATATCGCCTTTTGTATTATAATTTAGTTATTTTTTTTTTGATAATATGAAAAAATCTCTTATGACTTTTCGGTACATGCAATGCTAAAGACAATGTTGTCTATAGAATCGTCATGAAATTTACTAGCTCTCACCCGCCTAAAGATTATTCGTTGTTTTTATAGAGATAGGGGGGCAAACGAGCAAGCGGCTCATCTGATGGTAAGTGGGTACCGCCGCCCAAGGACTCTCGCAATACCAGAAGAGTTAGAAGATCGTTGCCGGCCTTTGAGGTAGGAATAGGCTTTCTCCTTAAAGGTCCCTAAGTCGTATTTGTTCGAAAATACCGCTGGCAAGAGTTGATTCCACACAGGTGTCGCGTGGCAGAATATGACGGCGGAATCGCACAGTAGTGGACTGACAACCACCAAGGTGGTAGCGATGTTACTTGGTAGTATGTCATGTTGTACGCTGTACAGACTCAACAGCAGGTATTATTGAGAACAATTCTTCAGAATATTCCACGTGGTATATGTGATAATAAATGCTGAAGCAATATCTCTACGCAAGGCCAGGGAATCAAGCTGACCGGAAAGAACTG
>JAOCPS010000023.1:2033226-2045974 GCA_025505425.1 Graphium colonna | reverse complement strand
CCAATTAGCCATAACATAAAAAATTTAGGGTTGCATATTGACATGACACTCAGTTGGAAAGATCATATAGCTAGTGTTAGTCATAAAGTTTCTGGTGCTATGCGATGTTTATACCGGCTCAAGAATTTTTTGCCAGTGAAAACCAAAGCGTGATGTATCATTGAGAAATTGTAAATTTTATTTGATACCTAAAATCTGCATAGTACTCGATTAAGTAGCTTCGCTATTTAATCGAGAATCCTTCTTTAAATGTGTACTGAAAGACAAATAAAAAAACTGATAGCAAAAATGAGGACTACTGCAGTGCTCTGCATCTTTCATCGTCAGTCAAAATTTATTAACATCAAACAATAATTGAAAGATCAAAGAAATCTGCGACGTTAAATTTAAACTGCAACCAAACTCTTGAGGAGTAATAATGAAACTTGAGGTTATTAAAAATCATAGATAATTTAAAATTGAAAGTATATATTTACTTATTGCTTATTTTTATCTTTCGGACCGGTATATTTGAATAACTTGGAAAACATAGCTTGCAATTCATTTTATTCTTGGCTTCATCAGCACATATTTAGTTTTGAGGTTATTTATTAATTTCGTTTTTAAAAAAGGTGTGTTTACATTGTTTGCAATAGTGGTGAATTCACGTAGGTTTTTAGGACAATGAAACCGTTGCAGCACACAATCTAGTTAATAATTTATTTCATAACAAAAACTTTTCAAAAATGACAAGTTACAAGCTAATCAAATTCAATTCACCCGTTTTGGATATAACTAACTTAAACAGACAGATAAAATATAAAAATTAATTCCTTATTAGGCATTGTTGTAACACTTTAATACACAGAAAGTAAACAGTCTAATACGTCACAACAAGACACATTTAGTTTATTTATATGTATAGTTTTTTTTTAATCACACGGTTACAACATCGGGATATAAATTCAAACAATGAGTGTTATAATAATGACATGGGACACATATCGTATTCATATAAAATAAACCAAAATTTATTTAAACTTCTTGATGCTTTCTACGTGTAACTGAAGTTCACTTTAACATAAATAAAAACTATTTACACACACAGATTGCGATTAGAAATACAATAGCACAAATTTTTCACCGTAACAAAAGTTATGAGTCTGTGCTCACTCTCGTGTGAAGAGATCGACAGTGAAGAGCAAATCATTTAAAAAAATAGTTGTTGCTAGCACATAAAAGTTAAATAAGAACACCTTACCTACAATGCAACTGTAAATTAATATATTCGTATGATATTCAACTGACTTTCAAAAAAGTCGGAGGTTCTTAATTCGACTGTACGTTTTTGGATGCGTGTAACCTGATTTTTCCGAAGAAGAAGTTATGATTTACAAAATTGTTATTTTAATCGAAGGCATAAAATAACGAGGTGATATCGTATGATTTTCATGAAACTCTAATTGTTCCTTTTTTAAATCAAGACAACTGAAAAAAATATCATCACAAACGTTTGTTTCTTTTTATCGTTTGTGTTTGTTGAAACAAAAACTATATATATTTTTGTTACCTAAAGCTTTCCTTAATAAAACAATTATTCAATTTTACACAGTTATTAATGACATATGATTTAGAAAGAATATATTTTCCTTTTACGTCTTCGGTACCTTTTTCAAATTGAGCAAATTTTTCTGTCACTCGGTGACGTAATTTCATACTGCTGTTTAGCAGGGAGCAAAAACTGTTGACAATCCTTTGTGAGTGCCTCATTTTCTACGGATTAATGGCCTACTTCACTGCCACCACACATATAATAATTGCGTCAAACCGTCCAACACTTTTATACATTAAAATGACATGATGAATTAGCATAAATAACGGTAAATATATTGTTCAAATTGAATTATTACTCCTAAATTTGGGATTTTCTTAGTATGATCGGTTTACAGTGGCTAGGACGTTATTATTATTTGCATAATATGTTGGTCCTTACCATGACTACCTACATCACAGGGAACGTAATATTATAGCTCTTAAAATTACAATTGAAGAATTAAAAATTTCATTGATGCAGGCATCCAACTTTCAACATGAAATTGCGTAACATACGCGATGTGTATATGTTGTAACAAATATAAAGAATTGCCAAAAACCTTTGTAATAATGAAATAAATGGCTAAGTTCGAGTTGGCCACGCTCAAACACGATGATTCCGTACATTACGCATCTAACAATTCTATATTATTTCAAATAACAAAGACTTCTTATCGTTTTAAACGATCATGAATACGATCCTTAATGAAAATAAAAAAAAAAGAAATATTTATCTAAAGACATTTCATTTCAGTTCCAATACTTTTTATGAATAGGGTGAGTTTCGTCCATTTTCTTAAATCTCTTCAAAATAATTTTCCATTAAATGAGACACGAAAAACATACACCAGATTTTATAAGAACCTATTTCTTTGGAGATTATAATACATTTCTAATTATTTATTAACACACCTAAGTGGCAATCAACTCAATTGATCCAGTACTTTGAAAGAAAATATAAACGTAAGTGTTCATCATTTTTACGCGATCACTTTTCACTTTACCCACAGGATATTATAAATTGTTTAGGTGCATTAGTTAACTCAAATAACAGAGATCTCGAAAACACAAAAATCTTATTAAGTTCATTCGGTTTCACTGTAATTAATAAATATTACGTGAAATAATTGATGCTTTTATAAAGCGTCCAGCGGGAAACAGTTTTTAATATAAAAAAATATGAAATAGTTATTACGAGGAATGCTCAAACATATTTATCTGTGTTTGGAAAAGCTTCAAGTTATTAGTTTTCAAAAGGTTTTTAAGATATAACACAACAAGTATTATTATCACAGAAAATTGAGAAACTGACTTGAAATGGCTTTAAATGAATTTCGGAAAATTGTATTGAAACGCATTTTCGTAAATGTACGAATATATTGCGACCGTGAAATAATTATATTTTTATGTACATACAAATACCGTTTTAAGTTTCCTTTTGCGAAAATTATTTATCCTAAAAGATATCTATATTTTTTAGAGAAAGCACTGCCCCTTGAACTTCATCTCTCTGTTATTTTGTAATATAGTATAATACACAAAACCTCATGGGTGTAAACTATGTATATGTCATATCTTACCTGAATATTCTTTCCTTGAATAAAATATAATACATTCCCACAGTTGCAAAAAATATATTCATAAACAACGTGGAGCACAGTCGCAAAAACTTTCATGCTGTAAATCTTCACATCTATCGCTGAGGAATATCTCAAGATAATGGCTTAACGAGCTTGTTTCTATATATGATGTTAAAACACATCATCAAACGATAAAATATCTCTGGTATGCGAGGGTTCGAAGGGTCATGCTTCTACTAATATCACCTTCGACCAAAATTAGCGATATTTGAAACTGCATTGGCTGTCAAAATATTGTAAAAGATAAAATATAAACTTTGCAGCATTGAAACTACAATCACATTATTTTCTATAGTCAGTTAGATGTAAAAAAATTGTTAAGTTAATTTGAGCTAGTTCCCGGTGGGTACACCATTATTTGTCATAAAAAAATCATCTCCAGTGATGAATCGTAGAGTTTTTCGCATGAGCCTGAAAAAGACATGAAATTGCAGTTTGACTTTTCGAAAACGAGGTCAAGCCAACGAAAGTCATGCGTTGTCGTAGATTGTTCAAGAAAATGGTCGCTTTGTTTTTTTTTTAAACGGAGCAGGAAAACATTGAATTGAACTCAGCAGCATAGATCTGATTTTTTTTAACGTATCATAAAATTACACATTGCGTGGTCACAAGTTTGACGATCCAAGAAATTCAACGTTGACGCCTACAAAACGGCCATTTGGGCAACGCCTACTTCTTATTGAAAATACTGATTTAATGATGATAATGGTACGAAAGAATGCAAAAATGGATAGATTGCAAGGAAACATAGTGCAATAAATCATAAAGCAAACTAAAATATATTTGGAGCTAGTTTTCTTTATTCCAGATAACTTCAGTCGCCCCCACTTTTAGTATAATATCAAAAAACAATCTCACCGTCCCCAAAAAGTCAATGACTCTACAAAAATATTTATTATCTTTTTACTATGGTGGTTATATAAAATTCGAATGCACTTTTAATAGTCTGCACATTATTAAAACCAGATCAATTTCACAAATATATGTAACAAATAAAAGCACTGTTACTTAAGGTTATATAATTCATCGGCCTCCATAAATCGTAACGTACATACTCGTACGCAATTCGAACATTAAGCTCGGAAATCCATTTGCACCGCGATTTATCAGTGGAGAGTAAACCACTACACCACGGAATGTTATCGTGGCACCAAGATTGTCAATCGAATATACTCGGTTAGAATTTATGCAATTAGAAAACGATTCCTAACCATAATTAGACCGTTATCAATATATTAAAGCATATAACTATTTTCAATTAATAGGTAATGTTTCGTTGTTAAGCATTTTAACGTGATTTACGATAGAATTTTGTCAGTACGATTGCGGTAATATGTAAAGATTTATTAATTCTATTAAATGTTAATTTCAAATCCAGAATCCTTTTAATTAATTGTTTTAGTATGATCAACTTTTCATGCCACTTTGTTTTTCTAAACTAGTTATCATTTTTAAGCCTTTAAAGATAATTACTGTCATATTTTAAATTTTATATGTAATAAATCAAGATACGAACCCGATTGAGTATAGGGATGACCATTCTAAAAAATAGGAAGGACAATGCCTGAAAATATAACGTATCTCATGCGTCAAGATCAAAATAATATAGTAATTATTTCCATATTTTAACGGCATTACTTTTAGTGAATTTATTTTTAAACCAGGAATTTAATTTAAAGTATAAAATCATGAATTTTGCTTTACTTACACAACGTTTATACAATCTGTCCTAGGGGTGTACAATGCAATAGAAACTTTTTTTAATAAATCAGTTTTTTGATTTATATCCCAAGCCCGAGTTTTCTTTGCGAAAAGAACTTGTGTAGGAGTCAAAAAAAATGTTTCAACTTGATGCAACTTAGCACGGTGTTCTATATAAAAATGAACTTTGTTTTTTATATTAAAACTGAAGCGATATTACAAACTTCTTTAGACGGTTAAGCGTTGTAACTCTTGAAACGGTCATCATGTTACTTTGTATTTTTTTTTCAAAGGATTATGAAATAACGTAGAAATAAATATATGAATTTTTGTATTTTGATTTAAAGGAAAAACTACTCAACCACTTTTTGAAAATTGTAGTTAATAAAATAAAAATATTTAAGAACTTTAAAATCGGTTCATAAATGATATATACATGTACGTACATACATAAAAATTCATACAAAAATCAAATTAAGAACCTTCTTCCTTTTTTAAGTTGGTTGATAGGAAAAAAATACTCTTATGTTAAACAACTGCTGGCTGGTAACGCTCCTATAAATTATCTGGTGTTGCGGAAGTGCATTGGCAATGGTGATCACTAACCATCAGGTGAGTTGGTTGCTCGTTTGCCTCCTTCTCTTCTCTAGTATTTGATCTAATAATTGAATATTTCGTATCGTAATTGAAATCCCACATTTATCGTTTTAAAAGTTCTCTGAGATTGAATTATCTTACTGCAGTACCACCGTCCCATCGCTAAATACTAAGATACTGAATATAATATTTATGTTCAGTATCTTAATATTTAGGGAATGGTATATTTAGGGAATATAATATGGATGAATACCTATCTGATGAATAGGCATGTAAAAGTTTGGCCTGATTCTAAGTAACAAGTCCTAGGTACTTAATAATGTAGGCTAGTTATGATAGTAACTTTTTTCTTCTTATGAATTTTATGTCTAAATGTTGTTTTGAAATAGAAATATTTGGTTGAAACTTATAAATTAAATAAAATCTTCATTAATCAATCAAACGAAGTATTCTTTTAATTCGTTATTTTATATAAAGCAAATCCATAATTAGTATAAAGCCAGCAAATTATCTTAGTATAAAGCCAGGTTATTGACCTCAGTCATTGTTATTTCTTTTAACACTTTAAAATTTTAAAGAGACGAATATTTAATTGCGTCACTCATAGGCAATTTTTATTCAAATTAAAAACATCCCTTTTAAGAACTAGTTTTAAATCGAAATTATTTTTATTTACCGTGAAGTGTATACACCAGACAGCTAATCAAGTTTATTAATAATGATAAATAAAATTCGTAACGCCTCATTTTCTTTAGTTCTCGTACGTAGCAGTGTTCTACGCCACAATTTCGTAGCACTCGATTTTTCAGAAAACAGCGAACTTTACGTAACCATTAGCATTATTATAATAAATAAAGTTCTCATACCTCGTGTATGAGAACTTTATTTATTATAATTTATTATAATTTTCTTAAGTAAAGTTGAAAGCGTTCTTTAAAATATAGTCAATTTTTCCAAAAAAATCGTTATTGTCATAAAAACAACAGCGTATCTTACCTCGTTTTCTTCTTCTTTATGCCATTGTTGTCGTTCTTTTTCTTATCGCTCTTCTTGGTGGCGGGGGGCGGTGGTGGCGGCGGGTGCGGCGGGTGCTGCGGGGGCGCCTCCACCGCCTGCAGCAGCAGGGGTTCCTCCTTGCGCTTGTGGTCCGCGCCCGCGAACACGGGTATCTCGTCGCGGTACTGCAGCTCGCCGCCGGCGCCCACCACCACCTGCACGTGGCGTTCCTTGCCGAACTCGGTGAACATGTGGTCCTCGAAGGGCGGCTGCTCCATGGCGCCGCCGCCCTCGAAGGCGCACTCGTAGCGCGCGCCACCGCCGCCGCCTTCACCGCACACGTACATGAAGCCTTCGGCGGTCGGCGGGTGCGCGCCCGCTACCTCCTGGCCCACCTCGCTTGGCTCCGTCGCGGCGGCTCGACCGACTTCTCGCTACACTACCTGCTCACGCCCCGGACACGAAGCCCGGACACCGCTCGCTTATCCGACAATATTAAACAATTTAACTCATTTAACGGCGCGCGGGGATCGACGCTCGCACCGTTCGTATCCTCGTGTCCGTGCCGGTTAAATGGCTTTAATCAACTTTAACGAACTAACCGAATTTGCTCTACGGTTGGTCAATTTATATTACCATAATACTGCGCCCGACTGCTGTGCTTAGCCAATGGTTGCGGCGGTCGGGCCGGTCGGGAGCGGTCGCTCGAATGACAATTTGGTCCGTAGCGCGAGGGCTGACGTGAGATATTGGATTGTATGCGTCGGGCGCTTACAACTGTGGTACCGAGGCTGGGGGAGCCAATGGCGCGCGAGCAGACACTCCCCGTGGCGGCACCCCTGCTCCGCGCACTGCCGCCCGGAGATACGGCCGCTACAATGCCAACAAATGCACCATGCGGGATTCCCACAGACTCACCCGAAGTTCTGTTTGTTCCGTCATTATGGGGCGCGAACACCCACATCATTATTATGGATGTCCATAACGCTTATTGTAAATCCGTATCAATGGTACTTGTATGTCTAGCTCATGGGTGTAATCGTGGGAAATTTCATTGCACCATATCGAAATCGGATTTACACAAAATCCAAAGCCATCTCAAATGGAGACGTTTATGACAGGTAGTGGTAGAATTAAAAAATATATTGAAGATAATAAAAAGGCAGGAGAGCAGCAAGTCCTGCGCTGGGCCAATAGCGCAGGCGCACTGAGGCGTACGATCGAGGCGGGCGATCGCTTAATTATTAATTAACAGTTATTGTTGGGGATTATTAATAAAACATTCGCCCTGACTATTGGCACTTAGATTAGCGTCGAGGGAGTAATGGCGCATTTCAACAATTTCGGTTGTTATTTAATTGAAGTCAATTTAGATGATCAGAGTCTATTTAGGTTGGTGCTGGCGCTCGCCAACGGGATCTCTGCTTCATTGGGCTTATTGGTGACTTTCAGACAACACGAATTGCACTCGCTGATGCACTTCTCGACGCATCTGCAGTTCGTGGTGCCGCGAAAAAATTGCTCATTACTTTGTGTCTCTTCTTTTCACGGGAAAGCCATACATTATGGCTTTAAGCTGTCAATACGAGGAATGGTGTTGTGAATTTGTGATCGACATCAGTATAGTAGGCAGCAAATCATCATGGAATTGTGCATAGTGACAACATAGCGCATGTGAACATGTGCGTGTGTATATCCAAGTGCGCTAGCTCTCGTGCTTTACGATGTGTGCAAGCTCGGACGCGATAGATATAATTCAACGTCCCATCATAAAAGTGTAAGTATTTAACAATTTTTAAATTGTAATCAGGACAAAGTCGTCTTTTTATATTAAATTAAAAAATAAGTTTAAAGAAATACGCTACAGTATCTAAATGTCATAAGGCAATATAAATTGGGGTTGTGACGGTAAATTTTCAACCAACTTCAAAAACGGAGGAGATTTTTAATATCGACTTCATGTTTTTTTGTATGAATATTTGCTGATTTCTTCGCAAGCTATGAACCGATTTTCAAAAATCTTTCTAGATTTGCAAGGATATGGTTACGAATTGGTGTCACATAATTTTCATGAAAATCAGTCCTACAGTTTCTTTTTTAAATCAAAATTAAAAATAACGTTTCACGAAACTAGGGCGTTTGAAGTTGTTATCTGTGAAAATAATTATTTTAGGATATATTACGTTACCATAATCGTATTTAAAGTGCTGAAAAATATTTGCACCTGGACATTAAAAATATCCATAATGATACATAATCCATAGGTTATTAACCAAAAAATGTTGTATTAAAAACTAAATTTTATCATTCCCACTGATAAACATTTTTTGGATTCATTTATGTGTTTAGAAGCATTAATATATCAGTATTTTGAACATACATAGCACACTATTTTTCCTTTCTGGCTCCTAAATCAAGTTATTTTTTCACCTAAAATTTTCTTTAAGAAGAAAATCGGTCTGTTGGAAATACCACCAATAGTAGCAGAATCACCTTTACGTTAAGATTTTTTTTTTAATTCATTATCTGTATTCATCGAAAGTATTGCTAAATGGATCTAGAAAGCAAAGGTTTGGATTGCCAGTTTCTTATTATTATACAGTATACACACATTTATTCTTGTGCAGTATACACACTGTCAAATATTTTTACCAAATATTTATTATTATGGAGTATGTAGACCTTCAAAATTTTTACTAGCTGCTCCCAAGGGTAGCGGCGGAAATTTCACTTTTTTGCAACACTATTCTTTGCTACTCCGCTTCTATTGGCCATAGCGTGATATTATATTGTCTAAAGCCTTCCTCGATAAATTGACTATCCAACACTTAAAGAATTTTTCAATTCGGACCAGTAGTTCCTGAGATTAACGCGTTCAAACAAACAAACAGACTCTTCAGTTTTATAATATTAGTATAGATTATGCAATATACACGCCGTCAAATTTTTTAACCAAATATGAAAGGTTTCCATCCTGCATACTCTATGTTTTACAATGAAAAATTATGTGTCCAAGGTTTAGAAATGGATGTTCTCATTTAATTTTTTAGTTAGAAATTTGATCATTGATTATAGTCCGTTTTAATTTTTGGTATATCCAATAACGGTCTTGAAAACGGCTCTTCCGATTTTTTTAAATTTTAGGGTTAAGCGTTTAGAACTACAAAACTGACTGGTTGAAATGTTATCTACGCCACAAAATTAGATTAGGAATTTATTTATTCGCATAAACAACTGTTAGTAAACTTTATCTACGGTAAATTGCACAATTATTTTTGAATGGAATTTTCTCTCACTAAAAAGTAAGCATAGAACTACAATACTGACTGGCTGGAATATTATCTACGCTATAAAATTTGATTAGGAATTTATTTATTTATTAGTGGAGCAATGTTTTGTCGCATAAACATACTTTTAGTAAACTTTACCTACTCTATATTGTACAATTATTTATGGATGAAATTTTCTCTAATTATAAAGTAAGCAGAGAGATGCACCACTTACCAGAATTAATCAGACTACCAGATATACATGTGTAGTTTATTTTTAACGTAGTTGACTATGAAAGAATATGTTGCATATTTGACATTTAAATCAGTAGTAGTTCGCCGCAAACTTAGACTTCGCGATAAGCTTATTTAGCACCTTATTTGTCTCAAAAGTAAAGAAATTATTTCATATTTATTTAAATTTCTCACGTAATACTTAACCGATTTTGATGTTTAATAAAATTAAAAATACTAATACTACCTTCATTTGTTGTGCCAGCTGTAATTGTGCCTTACTCGCTCGGTAAATAATTAAATGAGATAATTCACGAACTAAATTTATTTGCGTTGCCGAATGTTCACATCATGCTGAGTTAAACTTTTATTTAAATTAATATTTGTTTATTCTGCCTAATCCGTTATTGTGACTTTTTATTAGCAATCTTCTAACGAATCTTACTACGTCATAGGTCGTATAAACCACTGTTAGAAAATGCCTAATGGCAGTAAGTTTTAGTGCTTTTTGTGTTCTAATAATAAGTATTTATTTTAAAGTACTAAAATGTACCATTCTTGATAGTCTTGAAGTGAATTGAGTCGAACATAATTATGCAAGATTAAGAAAAAAAAAGGAGGGAATCAAAATATTGTAGGGACAGCAATTCCGCAAACTTTAAAAGTAGTCCCACTGAGGCTGTAAGAGCAGCATGTAATGGTAGTTACTTACGAGATAGTCCGGACGTCTTCTTGAGGTTTGAAGGGACGGAGAGTAAATTTTGCCTTGTACTCGCAGTTTTCCATACATTTAAGGTCGTATTTTGAATAGCTCGCGCAAAATTTACTCCCCCCTAACCTCAGTAAGATCACCGGGCCGTCTCGTCTGACTGAATAACAGCTTGCCATTAATATCTACGAAATCATTACATTAAATATTCTCTTATTCTCTTACATAGTTATTTTACTTATCACCCATAACTTAATGTTGCGCGAGAGCACTGCGATATGGATGTGGTGAAATTTCACATAATTTTGAATTCGGGAAGTATTTCTGATTTGGCCCATTTTAAGAAATTACGTCAGACTAGCAGGTGGAACCTGACTGCTAAGTGATTACAGCTGTTCATCAACTTTCATACAATTACTATAATTGCTAATGAACTTGCAGCTGCAACTAATATTCGAGAAAAACTTTCATCACTCATCATGTGGCAAAAGCTTTTAGTTGTGAGGCATTGGCTTTTCCTCATATAAACATAACTTTTTTGCACTGAAGTAAATTAATGTAGATAATCATTGAAATCAAGAAAAGTGACATTTAAATCTAACTAATATTATAAATTAAATGAGAGTTTTCTTTTATGGTGAAAAGTTAGTTAGAGAACAATGTGCCTATCGATACATATAACATCGAAAGAGTTGCAAGTGTATCGCCAGCCTTAGAAATTTAATGGAACCGATTTTAGATTTAGAGATGTTAGGTTATGTTTATTCCTAAATATTTTAGATTTGCCGATGTTAGATTAAAGAGTAGTATTCTTGAAAGATACCTTAATAAATAAGATCTAAACAGTCGTCAAATATGGCCTAAAAATAATTATTTTTTAATATGGCTAAAATGCAATATTAAAAAAATCAGAAATCAACGAAAAAAGTACTTTCGAAACAAGTCTTCTCGGTTATTTTAATTTTAAAAACAAACTACTAATCAGATTTTTATAAAAATTTTGTAGGACTATTTTGGAGGTACACTATTAGATGAAATATGATTTTTTAAAATCAGTTCATAAGTGGCAGAGATATGTGCTAACATTCCTACATTTTGCTATTTTCATTAAAAATCAAACTTCAAAACTGATTTTGATGATTTTTTAATTGTCATTTCAAATAAAAAAATTATAAATTATATATAAAGATTTTATAAATTATTTCATAAATGAAGGAGATAAATACAAACACATAAAATAAATTTTGTTAGTTTAATTTAAAAACCAATCGCTGAACCGATTTTCTTGAAAAAATTATGGGACCATTCCGGAAGCATACCAAATCAGATAAAAAAAGAATTTAAAAAATCGATACATAAATGGCGGAGATACGCGCGAAAATATATGAAAAACATAAAAGCATTCAAATTTAGAGAGAACCTTCCTCTTTTTGAAGTCGGTTAAAAATTAAAGATACGTGCAGTCGAATAAAGAAACTTCCTCTTTATTGAGGTCAGATAAAAATTAAAAGCGAGCAGAGACGGGGGTTCAAGTGGAAATTTTTAATAATATATATTGTCTTAAATAAAAAATATAACTATATAAGCTATTAAAAATATCATTTAGCCTTTAATTTGAATAGCTCCTTATTTCTCCTTTATAAATGACAAATTTTTCACTGAGCCGCTCATCTTCTTTGGAGTTAAATTTAATAAAACTCTGACTGAATTTCGTGCTTGTCATTTTGTAAATGATAGACTTCCCATCCACCGTCAACCATTTAACCCATGTTTAACTTTTTAGGAGTAATATTTACAACGGTTAACAATGATTGTGTATATATTTCAAGCGATCCAATATTTAAAGTCCTGACCAAAATAAACGGCCACGGCGGCCAATCTAATCTGAGATTAGCCGGAGATATTATAGTGCACAAATGTACGCGCAAACACAGGTGCACTCTCTGTTCCTTAACTCCCATAGCCCGATGGGACGGATATCCGACACGACCGGAGAGAGATCAGGCGCAGGACCGACTTTTTACATGCCC
>JAOCPS010000023.1:2003930-2022508 GCA_025505425.1 Graphium colonna | reverse complement strand
TCTATAAGTTGGTGAGTCGATCTGCCTTACAATAGGATGCAATGGAGCATTTAGTTTATGTATTTTAGGTAACCCATACAATTTTGGAGGTTTAGGACATGAGGGTATTAGCGTTTTGATGTCTAGAGATAATTTTTCGAAGTAACTTTTAAGTTAATCGCTAGTTGCCTTAAGCGTTTTTATTGTGGGGTCAGTGCCTTTTTATAAGTGCTGTCATCCGATAACAGTTGTTGTATTTTAGAATTATACTCAGGCGTATACAATATATACCGTAGCATTACCTTTATCCGCGCGGAGAATTCTCAGTTCCTTATTATTGCGTAAGTTGTTTAACGCGATAAATTCATCTTTAGGAAGATTTAGTCGCGGGGCAGAACTTCGTCGTAACATATTTGAAATATCCTGAAGTATGCCTTCTAAATCCTTCTTACCAATATTGTTTTTGAAGAAACAATTCTTAACATTAGAAATAATTTGTTCACACGGTATATTTTTCGGGCTTAACGCATAATTTAACCCTCTGGATAAAACTTTTAATGTCGAATCATCCAACGTTTGTTTTGACAAGTTATAGATAGCGCGAATTCTATTGTCATTGTCTTTATTTAACGGGCGTATTCCGAAATCGCTTTGAAACAGCTATTTGTCACTCGATTTTTTAGAAAGTTTTTAAATGATTTAATATTTTTATTTTTCCAGTACTTATATTTAGTTGTTTCGCGCTTGTTTATATTATCCATGCAATTATTGAAATCAAACGCCGTTAAAATCAATTTTAGTTAACTGGATGATTCAGAAATGAGGAGATCTGCAGAAGAACGGGAGTCACCGACATAGCCAAAGAATTGCAACACTTAAGTGGCAGTGGGCGGGGCACATTGCTCGTAGAATCGATGCCCGATGGGGCCAACGGGTTCTCGAGTGGCGACCACGCACCGGAAGAAGCAGCGTGGGAAGGCCCCCAACAAGGTGGACCGACGATCTGGTGAAGGTCGCGGGAATCCGGTGGATGCGGGTGGCGCAAGACCGGTCGTCGTGGAGATCCTTGGGGGAGGTCTATGTCCTGCAATGGACGTCTTTCGGCTGAATGGATGGATGGATGGATGGATTACTACTATTTTAATTTTGATTTCATACAGCCTCCCATGTCTTACAGGTCAATTTTTATTAGAGGTCAATTTCGGATTGATCTTTCAATTCAATGTTTTGTTACAATATTAAACTCAAACTCTACATATAAATAGAATCAAAATGTCAAGTTCATTAATCAAATAATTAACAACAACCAAACAGTAAGGAGAGCGTGAAAGAAAATGCAATGAAAATCCTGCTAACTAAGAACTCTAACTAATTTTTATAGACTCCTAGTATTATTTCCAAACAACTTCGGATTGGCTTGTAATCCAACTAAATATTACCTGAATATCAGGTTTTACACGAAACTACTAGAACTAAAGGGATAAACTGAACTCGAAGGATGGATTAGTTGCTAAGATATTTGAAGGCTCTGGAATCGTATAACGTGTGTCAAAGGTTTTTTTTTTGACAAGCGGGTCGACTTATTACACGCCCATCTAACGCATAGATCATCTTAATTTTTTGCAATCGAATGATCAGCCCGTACTGCCTTTACCCAATTATGGAATAATAAAAGAAAGTCATAGTTCCCATGTGGGATTCAAGCCCTTTATTTCCGATTAGACTAAGCAACCGGGACAATTCTCTCTCTAGACTCTGTAGACTCAATTATACATATAGTTTCCAAAAGTTTTATGTGAGCCCATGAAAGAACTGCATATATTCGGTGTATTTTACTTTTATTATTGTGCTTAAAATAAATAAATAAAAAAAAATTCTAAAGATGTGTTGAAGTGAAGATGGAACTATTATAGATGATATGGGCATTACGGGCATGGTACAATGTTTTTTTGGTTTTGGTTTTTGGTTTTTAGGAAAGAACATTTTACACCTATTACATAATAACTCTGTAATTTTTGCTTATTTATTTCTCTATTCAATCTGATGTTGTTTTAGGTCCTGCTCTGAATTTAATTACATTTAGAAGCTTCAGTTATTCCCTGATCAGAAATAAAAAATATTATTAATCAATTAAATGTTTAAAATGTTGTATTGTTATTCTAATCTTTGTTTATTTTTTGCGTTATCTCTAGCAGCTAAAAGTAATGTTAAGCAATATTTTTTAAAGAAAATGGAAAATCTCTGAAAACTTTCGATGTTAAAGTAAAGGGGGGTAAATGAAAGGCGCCACTATTATAAAAACATTTTATTAGCAAACTTAAGTAGGAAAGTAAAAATATAAGAAATTCAATACAAAACTGTAAACGATGTAAAAATTATGGTAGCTAAAATTCATTAAATGATACAAAACTTACTATAAGTATCTGATACTGATAAGTGTGACCAGATTGAATCTGACAGGTGTCTAACTTACTCTTCACGTGATACTTTTGCGAAACATTATTTGTTTCTAGTTTTAATTAGTTCCTACTTCAACTAAAGGTTAAATAAAATTTTGATTTTTTAATAGCATTTTATTCAATTGTTTTATATGTGTTTATAGTTTAAATCCGAATAATATCGAAAAATATTTAGTAATTTAAATAGTCTCTTATGTTTTAATGAATATTATTTATTTAAAATATCTAATACTGTTTTCTAAAACGCGAGCGAAAGGTAACTTTTAACACGTCTATAAATAATTGTACAAAAATACTGCTATAAATGTTTGTACTGTCACTTGTATTTTATGGTCTTTTCCTTTGAAATTTAATATTAATTCGCAAAGTATCACGTGAAACAGTCATATTTGGAAGACCATATTGTTTCGGGACCAGTGCCAACTATACGAGATACCTCTACTGTTTATGGTTTACAATTCGATGCTTTCGATGACACTGTGTCTATAGATAAACGTAAGCAAAATCACAGCTCGGGTTAATCAAAATACAATAACCTTTTTTGTTTTCCTCGGTCGACTTAACTAAAATTCTATAAATAAATAATGAAAGTATTGTACAGGACGGCCTTAGATTAAGGATGAGGTGGACAATTTAATATAATTTCAGCCATTCACATATTGAGCAACTGTCGAATCTCCAAAATAAATAGTAAAATATATACAGTTCTGCTTGCACACCGCCAAATCCCGAAGAATTTAAAGTTATCCACTTCGTCCTTAATACCACACAGGATCTACACAAACGTTAAATTAATCATGGTTGAATTATTCATATAGTTCTTATCAACAAAGCATTAAAATCAATAAAATCTAATAATCAACTCAGGAACAAATGCAATAATAATCAATCAATATTAATAAAATCATTTTTGAAATATGTTCTCAAAAACCAACATAACTTAATATATTACATGAATATATTAACAACCATTTGTGCGAACGCACATTACATTAAGGTAGCCATAGTCACTTAAAACTAATTGGTAAATCTCTCAAAAAGTTCTTATCTCTTATAAAATCTATAAATTCGCTAACTTTTCAAAATACCATCTAATGAGATACAAGTGGTAGAGTATAAATTTACGTTACAAAATTAGTTTTCCTTAAATCTCTCAGTTATACATATTTACAAATAATGAGTATTGTTAAAGGAATTCTCTAATGAACTTATCTAGGCCGAATAATGTTCATTTCGTGCAATAAACTTGGCATTAGATAGCTCTAATTTTTCCGATATTGTTCAAAAAAATGCATGTTTGTCAAGAAAATGTCACAATACATATAGTTTCTTGATAACATTTTAGTACAATATATTTTATAATAATTAGACAATAGTAGCAGATCTGAATTGTGACCTTAAAATTTCACTTTACATTTTACTTATACACTTAGCGAAAAACTTAAGATTTATTAATCAGAACAGAAGATTGACAAGCCTTCATTATTTTAGAATTCACTTTATTGTTTCCATGATGTACATAATAAGTAAATTCATTTAGCTCAACGTTCATTAGTTTGGGCAATACAGTTTCTTATATTAGATAGCTAAACTTTGCATGTAAAATGCAGTCTCACAATTAGCCTGAAATATTTTAAGGCAGTGTTTGATTGTCTTTAATACTAGCAGTTTATGATAATAAGTGGAAATTGGCAAGATAAAAACGTAGAATTAGTATAAAATTATTTTAATTAAACGACGAGTGACGGCTGTTAAAAAAAATATCAATAAAATCTCCATTTCAGTATCAGTTAAGATCCTCCACGTTAATTTTACCCGCAGATACATCACTACAAAATGATTTTTAAAAAATGTAAAGAATCGATTTTAAACTTATAAAATCGATATAACTATTTTATGTACGTAATCTACCTCGTACTTATTTTAAATACTGTTTTATAGAAACTCTTTTAAGTAAAGAGTATGTTGCTCTCATTCCTTTTCGGTGTTGCCAGTTACAAATCAATTTAGCAGGAAGTCGTTTGGTAAAGAAACTGGAGTGCGTCGATTACTACGTTTTCATCGTTGCCTCAAAACGTAATTGTAATTAGGACATCCGTTATCGCTGAGTCAACAAATTAATTTGTTAACGATGAAACACGAAACCGGACTACTACGTTTCGACATTGTTGTAATAATAATGTATATAATAAATATATATAGAAAATTTTTAAATTTTTTAGATAACAAAAAAAGAATAATAAAAAAAGTAGACAATGCCAATATTATTTTAAAATATTTCGAAAATAAACCCATTAAAAAAACGTGAAAGTCATAATGTTTATAAATACTCGAAATGAGTGAAAGTTTTATTTGTAAATTGTAATAAAAACATTTCCCGCGCAACAGCAAAAAAGAATAAAAGCAACTTTGATAATAAATTAAATTTAATGTAATTAAAAACTACTTTAAAATAATTGTTAATACATTTTATCTCTTCAATCTATTGTCCAGTTAAACGGTTTCTGGATATTGTACGTGGGGTGAAATTTAATAACGGACTTGCCTGGATAAAACAAAGAAAGGCCACTTTGCTCCATGAGAAAGGGAGTACAATTTTAAACGTCAATGTTATAATACTACTTCTATTTCAAATTTATAGCAATCTGAGAGCAATCACGCCTCACCTATAAGGTGAAAGATATAATATTACAGGTAAGGTGCCCTTCACTGAAGAGTCCATTAATACTATTAGAAAACTAAAATATTGTTCGAAAGGAAATAACGCACGATACATTAAAACGATACGCTAAGAATTAAAAATAAATTATCTTAAAGGAAATGAAATCAACTGAAATGTAACACACACTTCCGTAGTGTATAAGGAAAAAAAGTTACTTCACAGATTGACCCGAAAGGAACGTTGTGTATAGACACGATAGTCGAGCGGTGAAAGATGGTGGTATTGAATGCTCTTTCTTTTGCTCTGTTCTTTTTTATAATTTTTTTAGAAAGTTCAGTTTGGTGCTCTGCGGGAGAAATTACGGCGGCGGCGAGTTGTAGATAATCCTAAAGCTATGCATTATTATTGGCAACTAATCGTATAGCTTTTTAATCTTATATTATTGGAATGTGTTATTTGAGAAATAAGTTATATTATTTTAAGAGCTTTGATAAAAAAGTTTTGACATTTCTGAGTATTGTTAGTTGAATAAAATTCTCATGCGACTGGTTTGAGCAGTTAAACGTGCTTAAACATGTAACTAAATACGTAGGTAATATAAGCACGATAAAGAGATTAAAAGAAAACCTCAACATTCATTCTTAACTGTACTTAGCTAAACTAGCTAAAGCTAAAAGTATTCGGTAACGGACGGAATTACGTACAAATTAACAAATATTATGCATTACGGCTTGAACATTTGAAAAATGTTTCCACCATTCACAACTGCTTTATTTTTATATAACTACATCTTTACTTAGCACCTTACCAATTTTTCTGCGATATGTCAGCCTTTACGTATTTGTTTAGAACACACACTTTCATTACAACAAAGTTTCTTTGACTATCTTTGCAAACGAACGAAAGGTCATTGAAGGCGGTACAGTTATCTTTGCTTACTAGGTTTCGCTGTGCCATTTGCTGCGGAACTTTTCTGGGCAATGTGGGTTTGATAATGTTTCGCTAAATGGGCTTTTTGTCGAAAACTCTTACCGCAAAGTGAGCAAGAGAATGGTTTTTCGCCGGTATGAGTCCTGACGTGTACATTAACAGAGTATTTATCCTTGAATCCTTTTGAACAGATCGAACAATAATGAAGTGATCTTTCTTTTCTGACTCCATTTGATGTCGACGTTGCTGCTTGAATCGCAGTTCCCGATTGTGACTGTGTCGTTGGTGGTGAGTTCTTGTTTTGAATTCTCTTATATTTTTTACTCACAGATTTCGTACTAGTAACTGTAGGTGACGTCGTCACAATTTGTAAGTGTTGAGGAAGCTGCACTTCACTTGCAGGTATCATCGTTACTAATTCACCATTAACATGATGAATATTGTAAACACTTCGTGTTGGGTCAATGGGCTCAACAGTACAAAATGGTTGCACTGATTCTCCCAACTCAGTCGCTATTCTTTTTAATTTTTCGTAATCATCCGGGTAATTGGCATCCAGCTGTGAAAGCAGGATATCGTCAACACTTTGCGTTGATGTTGGGTTGTCACCATTTGTAATGACAGCTGCGCTAGGATCCTCTAACAGTATTGATATATTGACGTTACCATTTGGCGGCGCAATAGCCATTAAAAGCTCAGTTTCAGAGACTTTATTATCTTGGTACATGGATGGAACGTCAGCTTTATTGTTGTTATTTATGATGACCCTTTTCAACTCGGTCTCTGCATCAAGTTTTGATGTATTGCTTTTTGGTATTGTACTGTATCTAATAAAAGCTTTTCCTTGAAGGGCACTTCTAAGTAAAGATTCATTTGATTCTGTATTTTGATCTGTGAGTTTCCAATCGTTGTTGTTATTATTAAATTCACCTTGATTATCTAACATGTTTGGTGTTCCGATGATAGAACTACAGGAATCATCTTTTTTGTCATTACTTTGAAACTCGTTATCGTCGTAATTGTAAGGTTCAATTTTAACCAAACTACTTGTACTCATGTCAACACTTTGATTTTCTGATTCACCGTCTTCATAATTAAAGTTTTCGACTTTCGGCAGTATATTAGTTGTTAAAGAATCTTGAGTAAAATCGTTTGGAAATCCATTCATATTTAATATTGATTCAAGGTCTAATGATGATTGTTGTTCTATGTCCGTGGGACTCGACATTGAGACATCTTCTTCTTTAACCCAATAACGATTAGGGTTTGGCTCACCCATATCTTGATTAAGTACAGTTAGGGTATAAATTTGACCGTCTGTATTGTTACTAATAAGTTTGTTAGAAATTGCAGTATCGCTGCACGGATGAGAGCCGTTTATTTCACTATCTTGATTCCAATAAAATTTGTTGAGGTCTTCCAACATTGCCGTTTCTAAACGATCTCGATCACGATCTACGTTCCAAATGGAGTCAAAACTTTGCAATGTATTTGAAGTCGTAGCTGTGGACATACTGTTACTCACTGAAGATTGTCCTCCTGCCACACTCAGTAAGTTGTTATTATTTTGTTCCTTGGGTTCTTCCGACAACAAGGGGTTCGACCTCGAATCTGGCGATTCCATGAAAACGTTAACAGAACGCATTTGTTGTTTATACTGAGCATCAGTTACTTCATTGGAAGTCACAAAATCAAAGAAATCTGACTTAGACAGTTCTGGTGCAGTGGCCGTCATGACTACTGTTTAAAAGTTTTAACCGAGACTTAGAGCTCGGTTGAGACTTAGTCGTCAGCTTAGTTGCTGGATTATTTTCAGATTAAGTTTGTACTAAAATAAATAAATCTAAATTTAAATAATTGAATAATGTATAACCCGATTATGACTTGTACTTTATTGGCAGTCGCTAGAGCGTCGGTAACTGATAATGCGTAAGTGGGGGCGTGGGTTGGGGTGCTAGTCAGACCTACCCAACTTGTTAAAATCAATAGGCGGACCAATGGAATGTGCAAACTTGATCCGGACGTGCCTTTTTCCCATTATTCACCCCAACCCCGAGAACTGCGTGACAAGAACTCAGTATGTAGAACACTCAGCAACGGTGATGATGTACTTCATATATGCCATGATCTGATGAAAGGTCGCTGAACTCAGATAGGTCGATCTGAAAAAAGAAAATTTATCGATTAAATTTTTAACCAAAAAGATTTTCGGTTTTTAAATTAAAAACCACCGTTACATAACAATAATAGAGAATAAATTATCCACTTAAAAGTGACAGGGTATAGTATCAGAGTATTTAATTAATAAGCAACTTCGTGTTCAGATCCTGTATTAAATCAGGGCGAACCGGTCACGCACGGCACAAACGAACATCACGCTACATTTGTATTTAGGCTTAAGATAGATAGATAGCAATCTTTTCTCCGATTGTTGCTATAAAGCAAAAAAGAATTTTAACAAATTCTTAAGATGCTTTAAATCGTTAAAGATTAAAATCAGCTGACTATAGAAAGCGGTTCGTGATAACGGAAAATTATTTTCATGCATTGTTAACTTAATAAATACTTATTTTCCACTATCAGGTTATTCCGCCTTAAGTAATTTTTATGAATGTTTATGCTGTTTTAATTACGGGTTATTGGAAATTACTATTTAAGAATCTATTTAGGTTATTTCTAACAAAAAATACGGGAGCACCCGTATTTTTTGTGAGAGAACCTGAGAGCGCTCTATGTTGCATCTTTTCATGTGTCGTTTCTGAACGTCTTTATAGCGAAGGAACTGTCCACCGTGTTTTTGCTTGCCCTCTTCTAGTTCAGAATATAAGATGCGCTTCGCCACTATAATTAGTAAATATTTATTCAACGTATCTCCATAAATATTTAAGTATGTTGAGTAATTTATTTCACAAGTTCCAATATAAGTTTAATAAGTATTTCATTTTATTATATCGTTCTTCCATGACTGATTCAGTGCACGTAAAATGAGAAAGGTCTGTCAAATGACACGACGAATTGGAGCAAACTCGCGGGACCGAAACACCCAGTATAAAGTTTCATCTGTCAGCTGATACAATGATAACTTGTTGAAATTTGACGAAATATTATTCATATAAATATAAAATTAACGTACATACCGAATGTCGTTACTCTACTCAGTAGATAATGATGTCAACATTTTAGAATTCAAATTGGATATTGAGTTTGACTTTGACGAAAGTATTTTTTCAAATATTCTTTGATGTATTAAATACTTAATTTCTTACGTAGCAAAAAACGCTCTTTTAATTTGATATTATGCTAAATTTTATACATAAAATGTTGCATAATATTCGTTACTTAAGTTGTTAAAATGATATGCTTAGTTTTCATCTGCATGCAGTGGCGCTTACATAAGATCATAATTTAGTCTATTTACACTCACAATTTACCAAGCACTTGCAAGGGGACATCTATTAGACATAAAATACAAAATTTAATTAAAATTTTATGTCGTTCCAGCAAATTTCCTTTTTTTGTTCAGTTTCGTAAGTTTGACATATTTAAAAGACAGTTGCAAGACGTGACTAATTAAGGTGATCAACCCAATAGTAAAGTTTTGAAATTAACCAAAATTATATCGTTTGCCTCATAAAGTAAAATGAATGGACAAGTCGTTCATTGTATAATATAGCTGTAACAAAATGTTATGACTTTTGAAGTATTCTGAAGCGGTAGAAGCAAAATGTTACAAATTACATATATGTTCTTCGACAAAAACGGGCCAAAGTATTGTGAAACATAATATAAATTTAATATTATACTATAAGAAACAACTTAATATTAGATAATATAATATCGAATAAAACTGATATTAATTTTACTTAGAAAAACGTTCAAACACACACATTCTTGTGGAATTTAACTTATGACAAATAGGTCTCGTCATCTCCAGCTTTGATGTTAAGTGTAGAAGCAATTCAATTTATTTACCAATAAAACAAAGTGATCAGTAATGAGAAAGTTTATCTACGTTAACGGTACATATGGAATTTTGCAATAATGTTATTGTTTTCAACAAAAACATAATTCAATCTCTTTACAAACAGCCACTTGTTAAAAAGGGTTAACTGAGATGTAGCTATAAGAAAACCTAAGCAGTAGAGTCGGCAATAAGCTGCGAACAAAATGTGCTACTCTAAACGCTACGCTACGCTAAAATATAAAATTCATATTTATACTTTTTTTTTATTTTTCTCGGCTTCTAAGCGGCATATCAATATGAAACATATACCAGATTTAAAATTTTATCTACACAACTGCATCTAATTTACTTATTAATTTTTGTGTGATCTGGGTATAAACACAGACACAAGAAAATTTTAAAACAAATTTCTATGGCTTCTGTTACCGTTGGCTATTATTATTTTTAGCCCCTCAGATGTCGGAGGTGATAACGAAAAAAAATTTACCCGCTGAGCGTCTAAATAACTATATAAATAAACAATGTAATAAATTTAAAACAATTAAAATTTAAAAAAAATCACCACGATACTGGGGGGGGGGGGTTTAAATACCTTCAATATACACTCTTAGGTAAATTGCAATTTTATTACAAACAAAGATTTAGTCACACAAATACCTATTCGCGACTGATATGTGTGCTGTGGAATATTTTTTGATCGGCACGCAGAAACGCGAGGATGTGAGTTTGATGAGTTCGGCAAGGCGAGTGGAGGTGGCGCATGTGGGTTAACGAGCAGTTGCGCCACGTCTCGCCGCTTCTGCGCCCGATACAATGCATAGCTATCCGATCACGAAGCGACGCATTCTTTGCGCCGCGTCACGACTCGCTTTTATTCAACACATTTACCCCTTAATCTCTACTATCTACAACCGCGCCGTAGTTTCCGAGTGAAATCTCGTTTATGGCGGCGATAACTTCGGTCTACTACGTGTAGTCGAGAAAAAAACAATTGATAGTGAATTCGATTTTCGCTTTGCTTTGCATGTCGAACCGCTTATGGCTAGACCGGAAAAGAATTATGAATAGGGCACTGACGCAACGCTGTATTATGCTGCCGTTCGAAATGCTACAATTTGCTGTATGAATGTTTGTTATTAACCGTGTGGTGTATTGGGACACCACATAGAAACAAAGTTCCTTATTATAAAAATATTAATTTCAAGTTCTATTCGAGGTATAAACAAATTTATGAACGTTAATAAATAAATAAATAAATAAGGAAATAAATGAGGAAATAAAAAAAATGCAAGTCATCCCATATGTTAGAGATTGTGATGATACATAGACTATAGATACGATATATTTTACGTTGCAGACGTTTTTTGCCGGCTAGGGTGCCCCTCCACAATGCCCTATAAGGAACTAAGTTCCAAAATATTTCATTACTACAATCTTCTATAATATACTTAGTACTTTTGGATTTGTTACAGTAATACTAGAAACTTAAACAAACAATACGATGTCTATTTCTTTTTCGTTACGTACCGTAAAAGTTAATAGGTTTACCTCCGAAACGGAATTGCGATTTATCTTCAAATACAATCGCCGAGGAAACGGATTGTTGTTATTTTCGGAAATAAGAGTACAATTAACACTGTTCGTCGAGATAGTGCGGGCACGAAGCTGCCTCGGGCGCTATCGGGATGGCGATCTCGATTCAAAATCTACGACAATGCGACGCATTTAATCGGCGGTATACAGACAGCTCAAAATGGTTCGCCTTGTTCCTTCGCCGGTCTAGAGCGGCCGGTCCGCAGGTGCAGTCGGATTGACAACTCAGTTTTCATTCGCCTTTTCATTCCGACTGAAGGAGATTTTGCAGATAGCACGTCACTTGATTTATCGATGCAGCGCGCCAACCGAAAAAGGAGAGTTAAAATCAGGGCCTCCAACTTTAACATCATTCTTCATGTCGTCGTGTTTACGAAAAGTGATAGTGATTAATGAAATAAATCGCGGTTTTTATCTGAATGCGCGTTTTGATTATTTCTACACGTACATCTTCCTTATTGCTTTTGTATTTTTGGAACGAAGATCCTTATGGGGCGTTGCGGAGGCACCCTTGCCGGCAAAAAACGTCCGTAACGTAAGATCTATCGTATCTATACTCTATGTATGATGGCTATAAAGTGTCTAATGAGACTATACATCGGGGGGGGGGGACTGTTTATTTATTTAGGTATATATTTATTAATTTTGTTTTTTATTTATTTATTATTGCAGTTTATTTTTACCTTATTCGTGTAAATAATAATTAAATGAAAATGCTATAAGCATTAAGTCCGTTTCGCAAACTTTATGCCCCAATTTTCTTCATATCTCGAATAGAACTTGAAATTAATATTTTATAATAAGGAACTCCATTCCAGTCTGTCGTCCCACACCACAAGGTTTTTTATTTTTAGCATTTCCCGTCGAGGTTTGTCCAGGTGGAGTTCGCTGGTTGCGAGGACGTAGAAGACAACGTAAAGGATAGACTGTCAGATTAGTAGTAATTGCCTTATCCGTAGATGATGGATAGAAAATGGAGCATACGCATACCAGAACGTCGGCCCGCTGCCCGCCGCGCTCACCTCTGGCATTTCAGCAAAGATGACCGTTTACCTCGCTCAGCCTTTGATCTCTCTTATAAATGCCTGTTGCAATTTTATGGTAAATCATTATTGGCTACATAATAATTTACCATAAAATTGTTCGACGTAAGCGTATAGCATTAAAAGTGAAAACATTGATTCTATTCTATAGGCTTTGACCTATTACTTGTCTGTTCGATCGGTTCCTTGTTACGTTAAGTCGATGCTAATTTCAATATTGATTTTGCTTGCTTTGCAAAATACGATTACTTATGACAAATTTTATGGTAATCTACACACAGATAAGAGGTCTGTTTATAATTGTGTGTATGATGATATTATTGAATCTTATTTAAATTATGTTTTCGGGGTTTTTTTGCAGTGAATAATCAATTGAATTTCATTCGTTTATTGCATTAAAATTATGAATACACAAATAAGCTTTGAATAGTGCTAGATAAATATGCTAAAGTGGATTAATATCGTGACTCGACTGTACAAGGCTAATAGATTTATTGCATAAGTACTAAAATTATAATATAACAATGAAACTTTATCCTCAAAATGTGTTTAAAAATGGTATTTTTATCGACATAAGCCCAAAGCATAAAACCGAACGTTCGTTAAACAACACGAATATAAGCAATATGCTCTTCCATTTTACGAGGCTGCGTAAATTAATTTGCTGACCTAGTGAAGGCATGTAGCAAATTGATTATACCCTGCATATATAAGCCTGTTGCGGTGTGAATTATCGACAGCAAACCGATATAGGCAAAGATGCACAATCTAGGCACTAATGGTGCAGATATCTTAGACCGGGCCGAATTGAATTCTATCTTAAAATATTGCCAGACTTATTCCACAGTGCCTGCATGCTCGAGTTTCCCACGCAGATAACTGGTGGCTTGTCGCTGGCGTATATTTAAACGCTGGTCCACGCTGTTAAACATTTAATGTAGGTTACTAAACGTTTCGTTATAAATGTTAGTTGAATTCCGAACAACGGCTGTAGCATGATCTCTGAAACTACACAA
Source organism: Graphium colonna (assembly GCA_025505425.1). NCBI lineage: Eukaryota > Metazoa > Arthropoda > Insecta > Lepidoptera > Papilionidae > Graphium > Graphium colonna. Next base: position 2,008,862 of record JAOCPS010000023.1, on the reverse strand, counting down.
TGTTTACCGAATAAATGTCTTTCTGCTTTTAATAGAGTCGTAACTTTTTTGTGACAAAAACAGGTTTATTTTCACAGAAAAATTACAAAAACCGCCTTAAATTATCTTCTCCATTTTTTGGATTTTAAAAACAAACTACCAATCCAATTTTTATAAAATTTTTGTGGGACCATTGTTGAAAGTGTAAAAGGTGTATCAAGTAAAAACATATTTTTTTTCAAATCAGTTCATAAGTTGTGGAGTTAGGTGCGAACATTCCTAAATTTTATTAAAAAAACTACTAAACCGATTTTTTAAAAAAAATTATGATTGTATTTAAGAATATAAAAAGACATTTTTGAAATTGGTTCATAAATGACGGTTGTCTTGTGTTTCGCGTATCTACGCGCAAAAATACAAAATTTCAATTTTGTTATTTTGATTTGAAAGAAAAACTGCTAAACCGATTTTACTAAAAATTTTATAAGACTATTCTGGAAGAATATCTCATAACATAAAAAAAGAACTTTTAAAATTGGTTCATTATTGGCGGAGCTATGCACGAACGTACATAAAAAGATATATAAACATTCGAATTGAGAACCTTCCTCCTTTTGTGAAGTCGGTTAGAAACTTAACCCAATCTATTTTTAATTGGAAGGCATTTTGTTATCAAGTATTAGAAATCATCTAAAATCTACACTTCTCAAGATATACGCAAACGCGATTTCCCCATACAAATTTCTCACGTTTAAACGGCTGTCTTTGTCTCTATCTTCAGTTCTAATTGAAGTTCGTAAATACTCCCTGAAATAAACTCTTAAATTTGGAATTTGGTCCACTTGAATTGTTTACAAATTTATTTTCACAAAAAATTATTTCATTATTTCAAAACCCGATTTCAAACGCCTCAAAGGTCTACTTTCGAAACATCTTTTCCGTTAATTTGATATAACAAACAAACATCTATACTGATTTTTATAAAAAAATTGTGGGACCATTATGGAAGTATATCTAGTATATCAGATAATCGATGAATTTTTAGAATTTGTACATAAGTGGCGGTGATATGTGCGAACATTTTAAAATTTCGTTATTTTGATTTAAAAAACAAAGTACTGAACAAATTTATCTAAAAATGTTAGGTGACCATTAAAAAAAAATAGTCAAACAAAAAAAAGGATTGTACTGAAAAAAGGAATTTAAATTAGGTATGCGTGAACGTACATAAAAAATATATGAACAGCCGACTTGAGAATGTCCCTTCATATTGGAAGTCGATTAAAAATGGGGAGAAGCTGATGGCAACATTGGCGCGGAGCACGCGTATACTTGTGTTATGATTATGATTTCAAAGTATCTCGAGATTTCTAGACATATATATAGCTGCATCGCTTATGCAATGGTGGACCTGGGAACAACATATGAATAATGGATGATCTTTGTGCATGAGAAGATGTTAGCGGTGCCAATTATTTAAAAATAATTAACGGTTGTCAGTGTACGATTTATTATTTTACACTCGCTGAATAAATTTTTGTGGTTTCTAATGGAGTAAATGTTGATGGCTGTTAACATTTTCATAAGCGTTACTATAAACATGTATGAATTTTTAATTTTAATAACGCTAATAAAACGTGAGGCAATAAAATGTAAAACGACTGATTTCAATAATACATTTACGCATTTCTCCTACTTCTGAAGAAGCAAGTTTTAAAATTCTCTCTAAGTTTTATTTATATGGCAATATATTAGTCCCCCGCAATTTTAGGTTAAATAATGCATAATAAGAAATATTTAAAAAAGTCTCACAATGTAATAATAATAAGGTGGAAAAAATTAATTTAGATTAATAAAAAAAAAATAAATAAGAAAAATAACTTTTATAACTTTATATTACATAAAGTTATCGTTTTTTTAACAATATTATTTAGTCGCTTACGACTTAAGACGCCATTTTATTGTCTTTATTTTCCTTTCAGCTTAACTTGTAACATGGACATTCCGTATTTAGACCCAAAAACAAATCGTCCGTTTCGAAACATGTTTTGATGTGTCGCCCAAGATTGCTCTACATAGCAGGTGTAATGGCAAAAGAGAAACCGTTCTGCAATGTTCGAAAGAAAATCTTATTATCGACATAAGGGGCGATATTCGAGACCGTCCGCTCCAGTTACAGTAAATGCTCCCTCCCTCCTCATATTTGGATCCGGTTTATCTTATTTCATGTAAACCTACCTTCGCTCTCTTATGGTGTTTAATGACCTTAACATGGTCATTCTACAAGATAGTTTAGGGGTAATTTATCCTCAAATTTAAATGACAACAGTCTATTTTTCTCATATGAATGTTCTTATGACAAAAATAGAGAGATATAAAAATATCCGTGTGGTGCAAAAACCAGATAGTAGCGAAGTACCTTACTATAAAAATCATAATATTTTTTTTTATGGAGAAGGCGGCAAACGAGCAGGCAGCAAACGAGAGAAGCAAGAAGCAAGCAGAGCAACGAGAAGGCGGCAAACGAGCAGGCAGAGATGTTAAGTGATCACCGCCGCCCATGGACTCCCGCAACACCAGAGGAGTTACAAGAGCGTTGCCGGCCTTTAAGTTATATTAATATCAAGTTCTATTCGGGGTATAAAGAAAATAATAATTATACGGATAAAGATTTTTTTATTTTATCGGTAAAAATAAAAAAACTTCTATACAAAATTATCTAATATTTGTCTTTGTAAATAATATAAGGTATATTGCTTACAGTGATTTAATAAATAATAATAGTAATAGCGAACTGCAATAATAATAATAAATAAACGTATAAATAAATAAATATATAAATCCATAAGGAATTTCGTTCCAAAAACCTGTATAATACAGTTATGAACAAAAGTAACAATCAAAAGCGTTCTCTTATTTTGATTCCCAAAAAAATTATATTATAATTTATAACATTATCATTTGTCATTAATCTTACATGCAGGACATATATTTGTTTTTTACAAAGCTTAACAGGAAAAATAATAGTTGACTTTTTTATGTAAATCATCTATAGGTTAGGGTAAACCTGATTATTGGCGTGGCGACGCATTGTCACGCTATACGATGGAATGTTTGTAGGTACTATACGTAATAGTGTGTGATACGTGGCGACGCTATGCCATGGGTAATGATTTGAAGAAGTTATTTAATTAAAAATTTCTTAGTATAATTTGTACATAAAGAAAATAAATTTTTATGACATAAATTGTCATCATTTTCTGTGCTTTAATGCCTATTACTTGTACGAAATATTTCACGTTACGTTACGTTGAAGTGACAGCTCAATTTTTTTTTTTTCAAAAATGTCTACGCAATTTGACATCGTGCCGCGAAAGGTTTTAAGACGCTGATTGGGTATCTAGGGTTTTCGTAGATCAATATATATGAATTCCAATTAACGATTGAAAATACATTACGCTTCCAATGAAAATCGTCTAGAGTCATTAAATCGATAGAGTTTATTCCGTAATTACCTTTAATACGATTAGCCGACCACGAGCTAATGAAAATCACATCAATTTGTTGCTACTAACGTAAATGTTAAATATATATGACATACCAAGGTTTAATAAGTTGAAAAAATAGTCAGTAACTATATTTGATTTTGGTCGCCACGAGTTCTAGAATACATTCTAATTTTTGTCTAAACGCAAAATCGAATAGAAAGCCGAAATACAATGAATATTTCTTAAAAGTTGTCTGACTTTTAATGTGCATTAAAAAAACATACATAATTTATAAGTTGTAAAAAATGTGTAGTAGATTATTTTTACGTCCTTTTAACAAAACTGTTTGACGTATTGAAAAAATATTTGTATGCAAATATCATTCTTCAAAACCAGTTCAAATTTAATTGTGTGATAAAGGAAATGTATTTTCTATTTCTTATTCTTCTTGCATTATATACGTATGGTATCATTTTTTTTTGGAAATGTCCAACTTACGCGAAACGACAATAGTTTTTATCTAAAAACTTAACCCGGATATCGCCTCCAAATGTTGATAAAATATTTTATTATCATTAATCTACATAATTAAGAATTTCGGCCATAGTTAAATTGTTAGCGACTTTGTTAAGTTACTTTATGTTCGTATTATGTTAAAATATTAATTAATCTTGCATTTTTTTTTAAATAGGAAATCGTGTCAGACTTTTTTAAAAATTATGTATATTAAATTTTTGCTTGCTTGATTCATATGTCAATCTAAAAATAACATGCTGTCTTCAAGATATATTAAAGAAATTCACTTTAGAGATGACCCTTGGTCATAACTAATTAAATTGTTTCGTAATATAATCATTTTAGATGTTACGAGTAGTGTTCTATGTGCTAAAGAATAATCTTAACAAAGCGGCTATTGAAAGAATTTTGACATGGGTTGAAATGCTCACAATGCATCGATAACATAGTGGACGTGTATACTAATTGCTTGTAAAAACATAGTATGATGTTATAAGGTATTTATCTTGAAAGGATGGTATGTAGTGTTTTATATCAGAATTATTATTTGACTTGTTTGCAGCTACCGAATAACATTACAAGTTTTTTTAACAGATATATACATTCTATTTAAATCTATATAGCTGGGACGGATTTTTTTTATACTTGCAAATATAAACTTTTTCGGTAATTGTACAATTTTTAAGATTTTAAATTAAACAAATTTACGGATTTTATTCTACCTGTGACCATGAACGCTGTAAAGGGTTCAGAACGACGGGTGATAAAATTAAAAATAAACTTTTCTTCTATGGAAAGGACGACAAACGAGCAAACAGTTCACCTGATGGTAAACGATCCCGTCGCCCGTACACAAACGCAGCATCCGGAGTGTTGCGAGTGCGTTGTCAACCTGGGAGATGGGATATAATAGGTTTATTGGATAGGATGGGATCGGGATTAAGGATTT